>SZWC01009709.1:78521-101496 GCA_023375785.1 Penium margaritaceum
GAGTGTGTTGGTAACAAACACGTTGCCTGCGTCGGCCGATGGGGAGGGGACGGAGGGAGATGCGGACAGGCATGGCACGTGCCACAAGTTGTACGAGCGGTGGCATGCAAGACAACACGACCGGACGGGCACAACGACACAGTGCCAACACCACGTGAGTGCATTACGTCCATGCTCATGCGGTCAAGGGCAGTAACAGACAGGAGGCTGAGCTCAAGATGAGGGACAAAGAGGACATGAGTTACAAAGACATCCCCAGCAAGACCACATAAACGAAAAACACCGACATTGCGAACGGGTCAGACCTGACCAGAGCCTGTCTGATCCCCAGAGACATCGGTGACGGGGCCAAGGAAACTAAAGGCCACACGCAAGGCCCTCATGTGATGCGTGGCCCCAGAGTCAAAGAATTAGGTCTCCAACGGATCCTGGACCGGTGTCGCCCGGTCATTGACGGTCACATGGCAGTGTGCAAGAGACGCAGACGCGATGGACATGGGTGCGAACCGGGACTTCTAGACATCTAGCCAGGAAACATCAACACAAAGAGGAGCAGGTGGGGAGGGCACGTCAGGGGACGGAGCAGACAAAGGTTCTTTCCCTTTAGCTCAGACACTGTCATGCAAGGCATGTCAGGGGAGCCAGCGACGACGCAACTCGTACTTCCCTAGGGAGGAGGGCAAGGCATTCCGAGGTGTAGGGTGATGAACTGGTCCAGCTGATGCTCGCAAGTGGAGGACCCAACGAAGTAGACTAACTGCGGCGTGACGATACCAGAGTTCGAGAAGGAGGAGGATGGCACCGAGGATAGAAGAGCGGGTGCTGACAGCTACAGATGTTGCTGCGGCGTAGCCGTCGGAGGGAGAAAATGAGTGGGCGCCGTGGATACAGCAGGAGCAGCAATAGTCATGGCGGTGGTGACGAGGTGGCAATGGTGCGCACCTTGTCTTTCGAGAGCGGACACGTGTACCACTCGTGTCCTGGCTGGCCACAGTTGTTGCAGACTAAGCTGCCACCACCGGATCCGCTCGACTGCTACTGTGGGCCCTTGCCCTTCTTGCCCATGTGTTTCTTCTTCTTGAATGATGAGGCACCAGAGGACGCGGCTACTACGGGAGTGGCAACAAGCACAGAGGCATCGGCAGGAGAGGCAAGGACCTCCGTGCGCTGGACGCGAGACTCCTGGCAAGCCTCCCTAATGTAGAGAAAGAACTCGAATGTCCAGGGCATGAGGGTGCCATGGGCTGCCATCACGAGGAGTACCTCCTCGTTGTAGTGGATGAAGGCATCAGCAAAGATGTCGGTGGTGCCGTGCTTGATAGTGAGGACTGTTGAAAGAGGGGGTGGTGCAACGTCTCCTTGGAAGCGCAAGATTTCCTCTGCCCGCTGCCAGTATGAGGTGACAGTCTTGGTCTCCCTCATATGAAGACAGTTGAACTCCCAGAGCAGACGGCTAGTCTTGTCCTTCCTAGAAAGGCGATTAGGGCGCATAAGGATGTGTCACTTCGCTCCGGGGTTGGGGAGGCCACCTGTGGTGAGGTCGTCAATGAAAGGCTCGAGAGCGAGATGTGCAGCTCGAGGGGTGACGGGAACAAGAGCCCGTACAACGCGACCGGCCTCATATACCTGGTCGGCCTGGGTGGAGTCGAAGGACAGGATGTAGTATGGCCACAGGCCCTCACCCTATGCCCAGATGTTGAGCTCCTAGCTCTGGAACAGCTCGTCCGCCTGGAGAGGCGGTGGTGGGAATTCGAAGTCCTTTGGCCTGCGGCCAGCACCAGGAGTGGGGCCTAGGACTGACGTCACAGTCTGCCGTTGGCGCTGGGTATGCTGCTGTGCCAAGTGTTGCGTGGCAGAGGGGACTACTGAACTAGCATGTCCAGGTGGAGAGAAGGGCGATGTCTGCTGATGCTGCCACTGTTTTTGCTGCTAGTACAGCGACTGCTACTACAACAACTGCTACTGGTGTTGCTATTGTAGCGGCAGATGTTGTGGCAGCTATGTCGGTGGTTGTAGTACGGCTGAATTCTACGTCAGTGTTCCGTACGACTAGCGTATGGTGGTTAGTGGATCTGTCAAGCAAGCAAGGCCGAAAACATAGCTTACACGCTGTTGATGCTGCTTCGACTATTCTAGTTGCTACTACTACTACACTTGCTTTTGTTGCTCCTGCTATTGTTGCTATAGCGGATGTTGCTGCAGCTACTGCTACTATTGCTGTTGCGGCTGCTACTGCTGCTACTGTTGTTGTTGCTGCTGCTGCTGCGGCTACTACAGTTTCTCTTGCTGCTGCTACTGTTGCTGTTGTTTCCCTTGTAGCAGTGACAGTTTTTGCTACTACTATTGGTGTTGTAGTTGATACACTTGCTGCAGAAAGGGGGGTCCTCCAGCAGAGGAGGACCCCTCCCCACTTTCAACCATGATGTCCTCTGTTTGTTTTCGTTTTATCTTTTTATTTTGTGTGAGTGCTGCTGATGTCATAAGTGACGTCAACAGTGATGTCAGCCAACGGTGGCTGACGTCAGTAGTGGCTGTTGCACTACTGTTGTAGCCGCTACTACGTCACATGCTGTATTGTTGTTGTTGATGCTGTTGTACTTGCTACAACTGCCGAGGCCAGCAGTGATGTGACTAGTGATATCAGCGGTGGTGTCAGCACTCGTGACTAAAATCAGTGCAGCTATTGCTATTATTGCCGCTGCTCTTGCTGCTACAGTGCTACCGTGTGCTGCTACTCCCACTGTTGTTGCCGTTGCCTTTGTGTTGCTACATGCTGTTGCTGTTGTAGCTGTTACAGTTATGGTAGCAACCATGGTGGCTGCTTTTGCTGTAGCAGCACTATTGCAAGGTGCTATTCTTGTAGCGGTTGGTGGCATTGGAACAGCAACACCGAGGGTGGGGTGCTGTCCCAAGTCCTCAGTAGTAATCCCTACGGGTTTCTGCGATGTTCATTCTTTTTCTTTTTTCTTTTGTCCTTCGCTGCTCACAGCTGTTGTAGCAGCTTTTGCAGCTACGAACTACTGCCGTAGCCACTGCTGCTGGTGCTGTTGCTTCTGTTGGTTACCGCTGATGCTGCCTGCTACTACTGATGCTGCAACCTGCTGCTGGCTGCTGCTGCGTGCTGCTAGCTGCTGCTCCTCGCTACTAGTGCTGTTGCTACTGCTGTTGCCCGCTATTACTGCTACACACTGCTCGCTACTTGCTGCTTTCTGTTGCACGTTGCTCGCTCCTGTTATCGGCCAAGGCTGCAAGCTATTGCTGTTACAAGATGCTACTACTATAGCTCACTTTTGCTACTGCTGTTGCAAGCTATTGCTACTACGTGATGCTACTACGAGCTGATGTTGCTGTGAGCTACTGCTGCTTGCTTTTGCAACTCGTAGCAGCCGCTGCTCGCTGCTGCTACCTGTCATTATTGCTTGCCGTTGCTGCTGTTACTAGCACGGCAGAGAGAGGAGAGAGGGAAAAGGGGTGAGGGACTTTCTTCGTTGGCAGCGCCGTCGTCACGTGTGTCAGTGTTGTCATGGCGTCACCCGTCACGTCGGCGGCCACGAGGTCCGCTAACGCTATCACCGTCACGGGGTCAATGCTGCCAAGATAATTTTTGCAGGATTCCCCCCACGTCGGGAGCGTTTTGACGATGACACCTGGCGAGGCTAACTCTACTAGAAAAAATCTGGAAGAGTTTCCCCTGCACGGGCGCGTATGGGGGACCGTCGGTGTTGACTGGGATATGTGCACCTTTTTCTTGCTCATTTCTGCTACTTCTCTTGCACTCAAGCTCTGAGACTAAGCTAGAAAACCTAGTGCAGCGGGTTGGGGTAGTAGCGTTGTTGATGTAGCATACGGGAACCCAAGCTCGTTGCTTATACTGTACCCTCAATATGTTGCACCAGAGTCTAAGTCTGAGAGCTTTAGTGTTGCTACTCAGAAACGCGCACGCCATAGTTAGTGCCAGACAATAGCTGAAAACTGGAACTGATTGACTAGCAACTCAGAATGAACAGCAATGGAGGCTTCTCAAAGTTCTAGCTCCCCCTCAGCTCTGCGCTGTAGCCCGCGGCAGCAACAGCCCGCAGTAGCAAGCAGTAGCGGCGGCCAGCAATAGTAGCCCGCATCAGTAGCAGCAGCAACTACAGCAAGCAGCAGCAGCAGAAGCAAGCAGTAGCGACAGCAAGTAGCAACTGCAGCAGCAAGCAGCAGCACCAGCATGCTGCAGTAGCCGTAGCAGCAAGCTGCAGCAGCAGCCAGCTATAGCAGTAGCAGCAACAAGGAGCTGTCGGCAGCAGCCTGCAGCAGCTGCTGCTACTCGCAGCCCGCAGCTCGCCGTGAGCGACGGGCCGTGAGCAGCAAGCCCATTGCTTGCAACAAGCAGCGGGCTCGCGTCCCGCTGCCCACAGCGAGGAGTGAAGCCTGCTGTGAGAAACAAAAGGGTGGGGGGAGTCATCTACTGTAGTAGCCCCGCAGACAATGCGGAGGCAGCTGCTAACGTCAGCCACCCTAAGCTGATATCACTATTGACATCAGCAACACCCAGAAAAACAAGGGGTTACAAACCATGGCTAACAGCCCCACTAGGGAGGGGACCTCCTCTATTGGGGGGACCACTAGCCCCACTTTCTTGTAACGGCTACATTAGCAGCACTAGTAGTAGCAGCAATAGCAACAGCAGCAACAGTAGTAGCAGCGGCAATAGCAGCAGCAGTAGCAGCAGCCCTCTCGCATTGTTGGGGGCAACCCTGACCTATGGCTGCTCTTCAGCAACAGCTCGTTGCCTTGACACAACAGCTTGCAGCGCTGCATCCATTGGTCTCCCAGACTGCCACCAGTGTGCTGCTACCATTCATCCCTCCGGGGCATGCCAGGTCAGCTGTGTCTGCTGCCACACATTACATGGCGCAGCAGCAGACTCAGCGCCAGCAGCAGACGGTGACCTCCATCCTTTGCCCCACTCTGGGCCTCGGTTTTAGGCAGAAGGACTTTGAGACGCCGGTGCCTCCGCTTCAAGCCAGCGAGCAGTTCCGGAGCTAGGTGCTTTGCTTTCGGATCTGGACGCAGGGTGAGGGCCTGTGGGCATAATACACCCTCCCGTACGACCCCACCCTGGCCGACCAGTTGTATGACCTGGTTGCGTCGTACGTGCTCTAGTCCCCGTCGCCCCTCCAGCTTCCCGCTTGGCCCCATAGTCCTTCTTCGACAACTTCACCACTGGTGCCACCCCTGACCCTGCAACCGCGTGGCACGTCTTCACTCATCCCCATCGCTTGTCCAGCGAGGTTGAGATAAGCCATCTGCTACGAGAGTTCAACTCCTTGCTCATGGGGGAGACCGAGACGGTCACCACCTACTAGCAGCGGGCGGAGGACATCCTTCGTTGCCTCGGCACCTCTGCCCCACCCCCTTTGGCCGTGCTCCTCACCATCAAGCGCGGTGCCACCAATGCATACGCAGATGTCCTCTCCACCATGGCGGCCCAGGGTACCCTGATGCCTCGGGCATACGAGCTTTTCCTCCGGATTGAGAAAGCTCGTCCGGAGTCCCGACTCCAGTGTACAAAGGCTCTTGCCTCCCCTGCCGTTGCCTCTCACGCCGTAGCTACCTCACTGCCATCGGGGAAGAAGAAGCGTCGAAACAAGAAAGGCAAGGGTCAGGAGCAGCAGCAGCAGCAACAGTTGTCGACCGGGTCCACCGGTGGCGGCTCGGTCTGCCAGAACTGTGGCCAGCCCGGGCACGGGTGGTATACGTGCCCTCTGCCGACAGACAAGGCGCGCGTCATCGCCACCATGAGTCGCTAGCGAGAGCGCCGTCTCACCTCTTCCGCCGTAGCAGCCGCTGGCCCTGACGCCTCCGTCTCGTCCAACAGCTCCACTACTCTGACAGCTCCGCCAATCCTGCCAACACCAACGCCGCAGCACCATCCGCAGCCATCGGCGCCTCCATTTCCCTCCCCAGCACAATCCTCCTCCTACCCGGGCTCCTGTGCCATCACTCCGCACTTAGTCTAGACTCCCGGGCCATCCTCCTGTGAGCGTCAGCTTGAGCAGTTCATCGCACTCCAGCTCGGCCTGCCTCGCCATCCCCCTAGGGAACTGCGAGTTACGTCACCTCCTGCTCCCCTATCCAGCCCTGCATGACTCAAACTAAGCTGCGGTCAAATCCCGTATCCTCATCTTTCTCGTCATCTCATGTGGTCTCCTCTACTCCCTTCCACGACGACTATGCCTGGCGTGATGACTGGCAGTCTCAGTTTGTGCCCTCTTCCACCACGTCCGCATCTCTTGCTTACTGTCACGTGACCGTTAGCGACCTGGCGACCCCCGTCCAGGACCCCGCTAAGACCTGGATCATTAACTCCGGGGCCACGCATCACATGACGGCCTCACGTGAGGCCTTTAGTATCCTCGGTCCCATTGGCGATGTCTTCGGTGTCCGGATGGGCTCCGGACAGGTGTTGCCTTTCCGTGGTGTTGGCGTAGTTCGTTTCCTTGGTCCTGCCGGTGATGTCTTTCTCACTGATGTCCTCTTTGTCCCAGGTCTCGAGCTCAGCCTCCTGTCCGTCACTGCCCTTGACCACATGAGCATGGACGTTGTGCATTCCCGTGGTGTTGGCACTGTGTCGTTGCGTTCGTCCGGTCTTGTCATACTACACGCCACCGCCCGTGGCAACCTCTGGCATGTCCCTCGTCTGACTTCCTCTCCTTTCGTCTGCCCCCCTTCGGCCGCTACATGCCATGTGTTTGTCACTAGCACGCTCTCTCCTAAACACACCCGCCTCTTGCACCACCACCTTTGCCATGTCCACTCTGCTGCTGTAGATAGCATGCTCTGCACCCAGCCAGCCAAGGGGCTTGACCCGGAGACTTTCCCTCTCCCATGCCCCACAGAGTGCATTGACTGCGCTCAGGGCAAGATGCACCAGTCCACATACCCTTTGTCTTCCTCCCGTACATCCGCCCTGCTCGACCTGGTCTATTCTGATGTCATGGGCCCTCTCCCCACCGAGTCTGTCGGAGAGCATGGCCGTTATGTCCTCACCCACACTGACGACTATTCTCGCTACCTCTGGGTCTTCTGCCTTCGGCAGAAGAGCGATGTCGCCCGAGCCATCCAGGACAGGCTCGCCCTTGCAGAGCGCGAGTGTGGTCGCTCTCTTTGTTGCTTTCACTCCGATCGTGGTGGTGAGTACATGGGTAAGACCATGATGTTTCTCGCCTCTCGTGGATCCACCATGAGACGTCTGCGCCCTACACCCCCCCCCAGAACGGCATCTCCAAACGGTGGAAATGTACCATGGCCGACGCCGTCCGTACCATGCGAGTCAAGTCTNGTCGGAGAGCATGGCCGTTATGTCCTCACCCACACTGACGACTATTCTCGCTACCTCTGGGTCTTCTGCCTTCGGCAGAAGAGCGATGTCGCCCGAGCCATCCAGGACAGGCTCGCCCTTGCAGAGCGCGAGTGTGGTCGCTCTCTTTGTTGCTTTCACTCCGATCGTGGTGGTGAGTACATGGGTAAGACCATGATGTTTCTCGCCTCCCGTGGATCCACCATGAGACGTCCGTGCCCTACACCCCCCCCCCAGAACGGCATCTCCAAACGGTGGAAATGTACCATGGCCGACGCCGTCCGTACCATGCGAGTCGAGTCTAGTCTCTCCGATGGCTTCTTTTTTGAAGCCATGGCCTACATGACCTGGGTCTAGAACCGGATTCCCCACGGTCCCCTTCCCCGCCACTCCACGACGTACCAGCATTGGTGCGGTCAGCGCGCTGACCTCCGCCCGGCTCGCGACTGGGGCTGCGTGGCCATTCTCTGGCTGCCCGCCCCGCAGCAGGGCGGCAAGCTTGCTCCCCGCATATGTCCCTGTACCTTCCTCGGTGTCTCTCGTCAGTCCAAGGCCTGGCGCTGCTAGGATCCATCCCGGCACTACATTGTCGAGTCCCACGATGCGCTCTTTTTTCAGGACCTGTTTCCCCGCGACCTCCTTTGCTCCGGCTCGTCCGTGTCTATCCCGACGCGTGAGGGAGTGATGAGTCCGTCCTCCGTCTTGCCGCTTCCAAGAGTCACATCTCTCAATCCCTCTGAGACGATAGCCCCAGTCGCATCTGTTGGCCCCTCCAAGCTAGCAGCCCCGGTCGCGCCCACTGGCCCCTCTGGGCCGGCAGCCCCAGTCTGATCCGCTGGCCCCTCCGAGCCAGTAGCCCCGATCGCGCCCACTGGCCCCTTTGGACCGACAGTCCCAGTCGCGTCCACTGGTCCCTCTGGGCCTGCAGCCCCAGTCGCGTCCACTTGCCCCTCTGGGCCGGTCGTCCCGGTCGCGTCCACTGGCCCCTCTGGGCCGGCGGCCTAAGTCACATTCACTCGCCCCTCCGGGCCAGCAGCCCCGGTCGCGCCCACCGGCCCCTCCGGGCCGGCAGTCCCAGTTGCGTCCACTGGCCCCTCTGGGCCGGCAGCCCCGGTCGCGCCCACTGGCCCCTCCGGGCCGGCAGCCTCGGTCGTGCCTACTAGCCCTCCGAGCCGGCAGTCCCAATCGCGTCCACTGGCCCCTCCGGGCCAGGAGCCCCATCCGCCTCCATTGGCCCGTCATTCTCAGTGCCACCTCCTGCCCTGCCACGCTACACACGTGGCCTAGGCGGCAGCCTCCGACCGAGGCCGTCGGTGAGCACGTAGACCGTCGCACTGCGCTCCGTGGCACTTCGACCCCCTGTGGCTCCTTGTATCTCCTCCACTCCCACGGTCCTGAGTGGGGATCCTAACACCAAGGCCCTCGGCTTCACCACTTCGGCCATCATTGCAGACCTTCACCCGGGCTCCATACTAGGCTACGCCATGCTTCATAATGAGCATTGGCACGTTGTCATTGCTGCGCTCGCGCGCATCCCACCTGGAGCTCGAGATGCACACGCTCTCTCAATCCGCTCCACAGCATGCCCAGAGGACCCATCCACCCTACGCGAGGCACGCGCCTCTCCTGAGGCTACACACTTGGATGCTCCGTGTGCCAATGAGCTTGTTGCCATCCAACAGCACCATCTGTACGACCTCGTCGACCTTCCTTCAGGTCGGAAGGCCATCGGGTGGATCTTTCAGCGCAAGTGGAAGCCCGACGGGTCCTTGGACAAGCACAAGGCCCGCCTCACAGCCAAGGGGTTTGCCCAGATCCCTAAGGTCGATTACGACCAGATCTTTGCCCCAGTATGTTGGTTCTCCACTAGCAGAGCGCTCTTCAGCCTGGTTGCCCAGCATGGGTGGGAGCTGTATCAGATGGACGTGAGCAACGCTTTTCTCCATGGCTCACTGGAGGATGAGGAGCTCTACATAGTACAGCCCCCAGGCTTCAACGATGGCACTGGGAGAGTCTAGCGGCAACGGAAGGCCCTCTATGGCCTGAAGCAATTGCCTCGGTGCAAGAATTAGGAGATCAGCAGCACGCTCCTTTGCGGCGGCCTCCAGCGCAGAACAGCTGACCCCGCACTATTTGTTAGTCCTCGAGGCAAGACTTTTGCTCCTATTCTGGTTTACGTCGACGATCTCCTCATCGCGTTGCTAGACACGGCTGCCATCAAGCATGTCAAGGATTTGCTGCATACCGCCTACCAGATGAAGGATCTCAGATCTGTCCGAGTCTTCTTGTGCATGGAGATCGACAAGATCACTCCCAGGGTGCCCTGCCCATCCACCAGGCTGCCTATGTGCAGACTATGTCCACCCGCTTTGCGGAGTACCTGCCACCCGTACCGAGCGCATCTTCACCCATGTCACCTGATGGCCGCTTGAAGCTGAGGATTCCTGACCTAGCTGTTGTGGGGGAGCCAGATGATGTGACCACATATCCGCCAGTCATTGGGTCAGTGATGTTCCTAGCGACGACAACGCGCCCAGACATCGCGTTCACCGTAAAACTCCTCGCCCAGTTTTCTCAGGAGCCACGTCAGCTCCACTTCGAGGCCGCGATCCGAGTACTGTGCTGTGTCATCTCCACTCCTCGGTGAGGTGTCATGCTCCGTCGCGAGCCGTCGGTTGTCGTGGTGGGCTACACCGACAGTGACTGGGCCAGCAGTCCCGACGGTAAGAGTCGCAAAGGCTAGATCTTTCTGATTGGTGGCACAGCTCTGTCTAGCGAGAAATACTAGGCAGTAAGTTGGGGAAGCAGCGTTGTTGATGCACCGTGCAGGCTTCCACGCTCGTTGCTTAAGTCTATTACCCCCTCAGTGTGCTGCTCTAGAGTCTAAGTCTGGAAGCTTTGGGTTTAAATACTCAAAAACGCACGTGCCAGTGTTAGCGCCAGAATGCAGCTCAAAACTGAAACTGACTGATTAGGAATGAAGAATAAGCAACAATGGGAGACCCCTCCAAGTTCTAGCTCCCCCCCACTGGTGCAGAACTTGTTACTCAGCTAACCAACCAATCAGAAAATAGTCCTAGACCTATTTTCTGGCAAGCAGGGTTTTCTCCGTGGGCCCTGCCAGATGCCCGACAGCCCAAAACCCGGGCGTCGTCCGTTTTGCCTAAAACCTGGTCCATACCATAATACTGATACTGCTAACATAGTCGTGCAGCCTGAATCAGCTAGAGAAATAGCACCAAAGAGTTATGGCTGCCCAAACCCAGGCAGTGCCTACGACAGTCACTGATGACAAATAGGGCCACATAGCAGGAGACATGGACCCTAAGCACAGCATGATGCTGCAGACGTAATGCCACAACCAAAAACAGCGTTGGTTGCATGCAGACAGCATCTGTAGTGGCAGTGACCATCGGCAGCCCGACCGCCGAGGAGGCCTGCCGATGGAGCTGAGCGCATCGCCGGAGGGAGGAGGCTCCAGCAAATGGTGAGTGGACCTCAGTGTGCGTCGGCTCCACCGAGCGACAGTCTAGCAGCGTCGAGTCTCGCCGTCAGTCATGTGCACGCCGGAGTACACAAGCCGCGAGGACACAACAAAGTACAATGAGAGATGCACAAAACACAACACTGCCCCATGACTCACAGGCGTAGTGCACATGTGCAGGTAGAGACACGGTCAACGACTTGACTCCCCTAGGCCATGCAAAAACAGAGGCAGGGACAAAGGGAGCCACTCATGGACGCACGCCGACCGAACTCACAGCCTTCTTGAACGAGTCACGCTTCAGTGCCTTGGTCAAGAAGTCAGCCCACTGTCGTGCTGTCTCAACCCACACAATGCTGATGCTGCTATCATGCAACAGCAAACGCACATACTGATACTCAACATTGATGTGCTTTGTACATGTGTGATGCACTCCGTCATTGTCAGGGATGGCCATGGCACTCTCATTGCCACAATGCAACATGATGGATGCGACAGACTGAAGCAACTCGAACAACAGAAGACGCAACCACACACTCTCACTAGCACCTGAGCCAAGAGCAACGTACTCGGCCTAAAAAGTGTTGCGTGCAATACACCCCTGCTTGCCACTGCGCCAGGGCACAGCTGTGCCGCCAATCAGATTGATCCATCCTGTGCGACTCTTACCATCTAGACTCCCGGCCTAGTCATTGTCGGTGTAGCCTACCGCAACAACAGACGCCAGGCGACAGAACATGAGACCTCGCCGAGGAGTCGAGAGGACATAGTGCAGTACTTGGATCATGGCCTCGTAGTGGAGGTGACGCGGCTCTTGAGAAAACTGGGCCAGGAGGTTGACGGCAAACGCGATGTCTTGGCGCATCGTCATCGCCAAAAACATCAGTGACCCAATGACTTGTAGGTTTGTGGTCACGTCAAGTGGCTCCCCCACAATAGCTCGGTCAGGACTCTTCAGCTTCACCTGGCCATCAGGTGACATGGGTGAAGATGCACTCGGCACGAGTGGCAGGTCCCCTTTTTTTGTCGATGATGTCAGTAGTGATGTCAATAGTGTCGTCAGCAGCCGGATGCGGACATCAGAAGCGGCGGTTGTTGGAGCAGCTGCTGCAACTGCTGTTGTTGCTGCAGCTGTTGTTGTTGCTACTGCTACTGCTGCTGCTGCTGCTGTTACTAGTATTTCTCTTGCTGCTGTTGCTGCTACAGCTGCTATTGCTGTTGCTGCTGCTACAACTGCTATTGTTGCTGTTGTTGTTATTGCTCCTGTTGTTTCTGCGAGGTGCTGCGGCTGTTGTGGTTGCTACATCAACTATGGCAGCTACTGGAGCCACTGCAGAGAAGCTGGTGGGGTGGTGGACGTTTTTTCTGTTTGGTTTTCCTTTTTTTTCTCTTTCTATCGTCAGTCACAGTGGGCTCCGCTGCTCACTGTGGACAGGGGGCAAAGAGCCCGCAGTTTGCTACGAGCAGCGAGTTCGTTGCCTGCAGCCTATCGCTTGCGGTGAGCTGCCAGCTGCAAGTAGTAGCAGCAACCGCTGCTGGCTATTGCTGGCAGCTACTCGCTACTGCTGCTGTAGCTTGCTGTTGCTACGGCTTGCTGCTGTGGCTACTGTGGCCTGCTGCTGCTACTGCTCACTGCTGCAGCTACTGCTTGCTGCCGCTATTGCTCGCTACTACTATTGTTGCTTGCTGCCAGCTGCTGCTACTGCGGGCTGCTCCTACCAACTACCACTGCTGCTTGCTACTGTGGACTGATGCTGCTTCGGGCTATTGTGAGCTACTGATGTTGCCCACTGCTGATGGTGCACGCAGCTCCTGCTGGCTGATACTACCACTGCTTGCTACCGTTGCGTGCGGCTGCCACTGCAGACTGCTGCTACTGCTTGCTGGTGCCATTTACTACACCTGGGTGATGTTGTAGCGTGTGTCATTGCCCGCAGGTTTGGACGCGGCCTGCCGCTCACCTCCTCGCGTCACGCGTGGGGGTCAGTGCTCCCGAAAACAATCGGCAGCATTTCCCCTTGCCCAGTGGCCGTTGGAAAAAATCAGACGCCACCACCTGGCAGGTCAATGCTGCCGGAAAACATCCGCCAGCATTTCCCCTGCAGTGGCGCGTATGGGGGTCCGCCAGCATTGTCTAGCACCAGTACGCCAGCCTTTTGCTGCTGTTGCTACGCTCTGGCTCTGATACCAAGATGGAAATACTAGGCAACACATTAGGGCAATAGCGTTGTTGATGCAGGGTGTGGGCTTCCATGCTCGTTGCTTAATTCTACTGCCCTCTCAGTCTGGTACTCTAGAGTCTAAGTCAGGAAGCTCTGGGTTTTTTACTCAAAAACGCACGCGCCAGTGTTAGCGCCAGAAAGCAGCAGAAAATTGAAAGTAACTGATTAGGAATGAAGAACAAACAACAATGTGAGACCCCTCCAAGTTCTAGCTCCCCCCCACTGGTGCAAAACTTGTTACTCAGCTAACCAACCAATCAGAAAATAGTCCTAGACCTATTCTCTGGTAGGCAGGGTTTTCTCGGTGAGCCCTGCCAGACGCCCGACAGGCCAAAGCCCGGGCGTCGTCCATTTTGCCTGAAAACCGGGCCATACCATAACACCGACACTACTAACGCAGTTGTGCGGTCAGAATCAGCTAGAAAAAGAGCAGCAAAGATTTATGGATGCCCAAACCCGGGAAGTGCCTACGATAGTCAGTGACGCCAAACAGGGCCACACAACAGGAGACATGGACCCTAGGCACAGCATGACGCTGCATACGTAATGCCACAACCAGAAATAGAGCTGGGTATATGGAAACAGCATCTGCAGTGGCAGTGACTGCCAGCGGCCCGACCTCTGAGGAGGCCTGCCGATGGAGCTAAGCGCATCGTCGGATGGTGGAGGCTCCAGCGAACGGTGTGTGCACCTCAGCGTGCGTCGGCTCCACCGAGCGACACTCCAGCAGCGTCGTGTCTCGCCGTAAGTCATCTACACGCCGATGTACAGAAGCCAGGAGGACACAACAGAGTACAATGAGAGATGCGCAAAGACCAACATGTCTTGGCACAGTGGGAAACAAGGGTGCATTGCACGCAGCACTGCTGAGACTGGGTACGTGGCTCTTGGTTGAAGCTCGTGTGAGAGTGTGTGGTTGAGTCGTCTGTTGTCCGAGTTGCATCAGTCTGTCGCATCCATCACGTTGCATTGTGACAAAGAGTGCAATGGCCATCGCCGACAATGACGGCATGCATCACACACGCAAAAAGCACATCAACATTGAGTATCACTGTGTGCGTTTGTTGTTGCATGACGGCAACACCAAAATTGTGTGAGTTGAGACAGCACGGCAATTGGGTGACTTCTCGACCAAGGCACATAAGTGCGACTCGTTCAAGAAGGCTGTGAGTTCAGTTGGCGTGCGTCCGTGAGTGACTCTCTTTGTCCCTGCCTGCGTTTCTACGTGACCTCGGGAAGTGTGGTTGTTTACTGTGTCTCGACCCGCACATGTACATTACGCCTATGAGTCATGGAGGAGTTTTTGTGCATCTCTCATTGTACTCTATTGTGTCTTCCGCGCTTGTGTACATCGGCGTGCAGAGGATTGACGGCAAGACTCGACGCTGCTGGAGTGTCGTTCGGTGGAGCCAACGCCCACTAAGGTCTGTTCACAGTTTGCTAAAGCCTCCTCCCTCCGAAGATGCACTCAGCTCCATCGGAAGGCCTCCTCGGCGGGCGGGCCGCCGGCGGTCACTGCCACTGTAGATACTGTCTATATGAGCTAGAAATCTAAGCGGCAGGTTGGGGCAGCATGCGTTGTTGATGCAGCGTGCAGGCTTCCACGCTCGTTGCTTAAGTCTGCTGCCCCCTCAATCTGCTGCTCTAGAGCTTAAGTCTGGAAGCTCTAGGTTTGTTACTCAGAAGTGCGCGCGCCAGTGTTAGCGCCAGAAAGCAGCTGAATACTGGAAAAGACTGATTAGCAATGAACAATGAGACACAATGGGAGACCACTCCAAGAACTAGCCTCCCCCCCAGCTCTGTAGAGCTTGTTACTCAGTTCACCAGCCAATCAGAAAGTGCCTGTTTTCAGGCTGGCAGTTTTCTCGGTGAGGCCTGCCAGACGGCCGACAACCCAAAACCCGGGCGTCATCCGTTTTGCCTGAAGATTGGACCATACCATAACACCGACGCTGCGAACGCAGCCGTGTGGTCAGAATCGGCTAGAAAAATAGTAGCGAGGAGTTATGGCGGCCTGAACCCAAGTAGTGCCTACGATGGTCTATGATGCTGAACAGGGCCATGCAATAGGCAACGAGGACCCTAGGCTGCACATGACGATGCAGACGTGATAGGACGCGCTGGACGCATGCAGACAGCAACTGCGGTGGCCGTGACCGCCGGCACCGCGACCGCCGAGGAGGCCTGCCAATGGAGCTGAACACGTCATCGGAGAGAGGAGGCTCCAACGAACTGCGAGAAGATCTCAGCGTGCGTCGGCTCCACCGGACGACACTCCATCAGCGTCGAGTCTCGCCGTCAGTCATCTGCATGCTGATGTACACAAGCCAGGAGGACACAACAGAGCACAATGAGAGCAAAAACCAGTACTCCCACATGACTCACAGGCGTAGTGCACATGGGCGGGCAGAGACACGGTCGACATCCAGACTCCCCGAGGGCACGCAGAGACACAGGCAGAGACCAAGAGAGAAAATCACGGACGCACGCCGACTGAACTCACAGCCTTCTTGAACGAGTCGCGCTTCAGTTCCTTGGTCAGGAAGTCAGCCAGCTGCCGTGCTGTCTCAACCCACATGATGCTGATGCTGCCGTCGTGCAACAACGAACGCACATAATGAAACTCAACATTGATGTGCTTTGTGCGAGTGTGATGCACACCGTCATTGTCGGCAATGGCCATGGCACTCTCATTGTCACAATACAAGGTGATGGATGTGACAGACTGACGCAACTCGGACAACGGACGACGCAACCACACACTCTCGCACGCGCCTAAGCCAAGTGCCACATACTCAGCCTCAGCAGTGCTGCGTGCAATGCACCCCTGCTTTCCACTGCGCCAGGACACAACTGTGACGCCGATCAGGTTGATCCAGCCTGTGCGACTCTTACCGTCAGGACTGTCGGCCCAGTCACTGTCCGTGTAGCCCACTGCAACGACGAACGGCTGGCGGCGGAACATGAGACCTCACCAAGGGGTCAAGACGACATAACGCACCACTCTTATCGCAACCTCGTAGTGGAGGTGACGCGGCTCCTGAGAGAACTGGACCGGGAGGTTGAGGGCGAACGCGATGTCTGGACGCGTTGTCGTCGCCAGGAACATCAGTGACCCGATGAACCAGAGATACGTGGTCACATCAACTGGCTTCCCCACAACAGCTGGGTTAGGACTCTTCAGTTTTACCTGACCATCGGGTGACATGGGTGAAGATGTGCTGGACACGAGGGACAGGTCCTTGGCGAAGCGAGCGGATAGGGTCTGCACATAGGCAGCCTGGTGGACGTGTAGGATGCCCTGGGAGCGATCATGCTCGAGCTCCATGCCAAGGAAGACTCGGGCAGACCCGAGATCCTTCATGTGGTAGGCGGCGTGCATCAAGTCCTTGACACGCTGGATGGTGGCCGTGTTTGGCGACGCGATGAGGAGATCGTCAACGTATACCGGAACTGCGGCGAAGATCTGACCTTGCGGGCTTAGAAATAGCGCGAGGTCAGCGGTGCTGCGCTGGAGGCCGCCACGGAGAAGTGTGCTGCTGATCTCCTGTTTCCAGCACCAAGGCGACTGCTTCAGGCCATAGACGGCCTTTCGCAGCCGCCAGACTCTCCCAGTACCGTCGTCGAAGCTTGGGGGCTACACCATGTAGAGCTCCTCACCCTCCAGTGAGCCATGGAGGAACGCGTTGCTCACGTCCATCTGATGCAGCTCCCACCCATGCTGGGCAACCAAGCTGAATAGCGCCTGGCTAGTGGAGAACCGACCAACTGGGGTGAAGATCTGGTCGTAGTCGACCCCAGGGACCTGAGCAAACCCCTTTGTTGTGAGGCGGGCCCTGTTCTTGTCCAAGGACCCGTCATGCTTCCACTTGCGCCGCAAGACCCACTTGGCGCCAATGGCCTTCCGACCTGGAGGGAGGTCGATGAGGTCATACACGTGGTGCTGCCGGATAGCAGCGAGCTCCTCGGCGCAGGCACCATCCCAATTTGCGGCCTCAGGAGAGGCTCGAGCCTCGCGTAGGGTGGCTGGGTCCTCCGGGCGTGCTGTGGACCGGACTGAGAGGGCGTGTGCATTACGAGCTCCAAGTGGGATGCGGGCGAGTGCAGCCAAGACAGTATGCCGATGCTTGTGATGAAGCATGGCATAGCCCAGTGCAGAGCCCGGATGAAGGTCGGAGATAATGGCCGAGGTGGTCAGACCAAGAGCCTTCGTGCCAGGGTCCCCACTCACGACCGTGGGAGTGGAGGAGACATGTGGAGCCACAGGGGGTTGAGGCGCCATAGGATGCGGTGCGACGGTCTGCGCGCTCACTGTTGGCCGAGGTCAGAGGCTGCCGCTTGGGCCATGTGTGTAGCGCAATCGCGCGGGAGATGGCACTAAGTCCGACGGGCCAACGGAGGCGGACGGGGATACTGGCCCGCAGGAGCCAGTGGACGCAACAAGCGCTGCTGGCCTGGAGGGGCCAACGGAGGTGACTGGGGCTGCTGGCCTGGAGGGACCAGCAGGCGCGACCGGGTCTGCTGGTCTGGAGAGGCCAACGGACGCGGCGGGGACTGCTGGCCTCAAGGGGCCAGCAAACGCAACTGGGGCTGCTGGCCCGGAGGGGCCAGCGGACACGACCGGGGCTGCTGGTCCGGAGGGGCCAGCGGGCGCGACCGGGACTGCTGGTTCGGAGGGGCCAGCGGGCGCGACCGGGACTACTGGTCCGGAGGGGCCAGCGGACGCGGCGGGGACTGCTGGCCCCAAGGGGCTAGCGGACGCAACTCGGGTTGCTGGCCCTGAGGGGCTAGCGGACGCGACCGGGACTGCTGGTCCAGAGGGGCCAGCGGACGCGACGGGGACTGCTGGCCCCGAGGACGTGACAGGGGCTACCGGCTCAGAGGGACGGAGTGTTGAGTCACCCGAAAGCGACACGACGGAGGACGGACTCACCACTCCCCCACGCGACGGGAGGGACACGGACGAGCCGGAGTGAATGAGGTCGCGGGGAAACAGGTCCTCGAAGAAGAGGGCATCGTGGGACTCAACGATGTAGTGCCGGGACGGGTCCCAGAAGCGTCAGGCCTAGGACTGACGAGACACGCCGAGGAAGGTGCACGGGTGTCTGTGGGGGACGAGCTTGCCGCCTTGCTGTGGGGCGGGCAGCCACACAATGGCTACGCAGCCCCAGACGTGAGCCGGGTGGAGATCAGTGCGCCAACCGTCCCATTGCTGGTAGGGAGTGGACTGGCGGGGAAGGGGACCGTGGGGAATCCGGTTCCAGACCCAGGTCATGTAGGCCATGGCTTCAAAATAGAAGCCATCGGAGAGACCGGACTCGACCCGCATGGTGCGGACGGCATCGGCCATGGTACGGTTCCACCGCTCGGAGACGCCGTTCTGGGCGGGTGTGTAGGGTGCAGACGTCTCATGGTGGATCCCGCGGGAGGCGAGAAAGGTCGTGGCCTCACCGATGCACTCTCCGCCGCGATCAGAGCGAAAGCGGCAAAGAGGGCGGCCACACTCGCGCTTCGCGAGGACAAGCCAGTCCTGAATGGCCTGGCGATATCGCTCTTCTACCGGAGGCAGAAGACCCAGCGGTAGCAAGAATAGTCGTCCGTAACGATGAGGACATATCGTCCATGCTCACCGACGGACGCGGTGGGGAGAGGGCCCATGACGTCCGAGTGGACAAGGTCAAGAGGGATGGACGCACGGGAGGAAGATAAGGGGTACGTGGACCGGTGCATCTTCCCCTGAGCGTAGTCAATGCACTCAGTGGGGCACAGGAGAAGGAAAGTCCCTGGGTCAAGGCCCTTGGCCGGCTGGGTACAGAGCATGCTCTCTACGGCGGCGGAGTGGACGTGGCAAAGGCGGCGATGCAAGAGGCGGGTGTGCTGAGGAGAAAGCATACTGGTGAGAAACACATGGCCTGTGGCGGCCGACAGGGAAGAGACGGGAGAGGAAGAGGAGAGGCGAGGAACATGCCACAGGTTGCCACGGGCGGTGGCGTGCAGTACGACAAGACCAGACGGACGCAACGACACAATGCCAACACCACGCGAGTGTACAACGTCCATGCTCATGCGGTCAAGGGCAGTCACGAATAGGAGGCTGAGCTCAAGACCAAGGAAGAAGAGGACATCGGTCAGAAGAACGTCACCGGCAGGACCACGGAAACGAAGGACGCCAACACCACGGACTGGCAACACTTGTCCGGAGCCCGTCCAGACACCGGAGACATCGCCTACAGGCGCGAGCATACTGAAGGCCTCGCGAGAGGCCGTCATGTGATGCGTGGCCCCGGAGTCGATGATCCAGGTCTCAGCAGGGTCCTGGACAGGGGTCGCCAGATCGTTAACGATCACATGGCATGAAGCAAGGGAAGCGGATGCGGTGGAAGGGGGCGCGAAACGAGACTGCCAATTGTCAAGCCACGCAATGTCGTCAAGGAAGGGGGTGGAGGATACGACGGGAGACGACGAGACAGACAAAGAAACGGGGTAGGACCGCAGCTCAGTCTCAGTCATACAGGGCTGGGCAGGAGGGTAGGAGGTGACGCAACTCAAACTTCCCCGGGGAGGAGGGCGAGGCAGGCCAAGCTGGAGCGCGATGTACTACTCCAGCTGACACTCACAGGAAGACGGCTCGGGAGTGGAGGCGGAGTGCAGAGTGACGGCACCGGAGCCTAGGTAGTAGGAGGACGGAGCCGGCAAAGGAAGCGGAAGCGCGGATGGCTGTGAGTAGTACTGCTGCGGCGCGGGTGTCTGCAAGACTGGCGGAGCTGTCGGAGTGGTAGAGCTGCTGGACGAGGTCGAAGTGTCAAGGCCAGCAGTAGCGACAGCGGCACAGGCGAGACGGTGCTCCCACTGGCAACGCAGGGTGGCGATGACGCGCGCTTCGTCCGTCGGGAAGGGGCATGTGTACCACCTGTGCCCAGGCGGGCCACAGTTGTGGCAGACCGAGCCACCACCGCTGGACCCCATCGACGATTGCTGCTGGTTCTGCTGCGGTGGACCCTTTCCTTTCTTGTTTCAGCGCTTCTTCTTCTTTCCCAAGGATGAGGAGTTAGTTTCGGCGGGGGAGGCAACGGCCACAGAGGCAACGGCAGGGGAGGCGACGGCAGGGGATGCAAGAGCCTCCATGCGATGGAGCTGGGACTCTTGGCGAGCTTCCTAAATGCGGAGGAAGAGCTCGTACGCCCAGGGCATGAGGGTGCCCTGGGCCGCCATGGTGGAGAGGACGTCCTGGGGGTAGTGGACAAAGACGTCCACATACGCGCTGGTGGCGCCGCGCATGATAGTGAGAAGCGCGGACAGAGGAGGCGGAGCAGATGTGCCGAGACAACGAAGGATGTCCTTTGCCCGCTGCCAGTAGGTAGTGACCGACTCGGTCTCTTCCATGTGCAGGGAGTTCAACTCCCGGAGTAGACGGCTGATCTTAGCGTCGCTGGACAGGCGATGGGGCCTAGTGAGGACGTGCCAGGCGACTGCAGGGTCTGGAGTGTCCCCAACGGTGAAGTCGCCAAGGAAACGCTCTAGGGCCAGGCGGGAAGCCGGAAGGGCGACTGGGACATGGGCACGAACAGCGCGACCAGCGTCATACAGCTGGTCGGCTTGGGTGGGGTTGTAAGGGAGGGTGTAGTACGCCCACAGACCCTCACCTTGCGCCCAGATTCCGAAGCTGAGCTCCCAGCTCCGGAACTGCTCGCCGGCCTGAAGCAGCGGCGGCGGTGTCTCAAAGTCCTTCTGCCTGTGGCCGGCACCCAGAGTGGGGCCAAGGACAGAGGTCACTATCTGCCGCTGGCGCTAAGTCTGCTGCTATGCCAGGTAGTATGTGGCAGCAGACACCGCTGGACTGGCGTGCCCTGGAGGGACGAACGACAGTGGCACACTGGTGGGAGACTGGGAGGCTATTGGCTGGAGCGCTACAAGCTGCTGCATCAAGGCGGCGAGCTGTTACTGAAGAGCAACGAGGGGGTCAGGTTTGCCGCCAACAATACCAGTGGGCTGTTGCTGCTATTGCTGCTGCGGCAGCGGCAGCTGCTGCGGCTGCTGCTGGTGCTGCTACTGCTGCTGCTGCTGCTGCTGCTGTTGCTGCTGTTGCTGTCGCTAATGTTGCTGCTACTGCTGCTGTTGTTGCTACTGTTGCTGCTGTTGCTGCTGCTGCTGCCGCTACTGCTGTTGCGGCAACTACTGCTACTGATACGGCTGTTGCCGTTGCTACTACTGCCGCTGCTGCTACTGCTGCTACTGTTGTTGCTGCTACTACTACTGCTGCTGCTGTTGCTGTTGTTGTGGCGGCGGCTGCTACTGTTGCGGCTGGTGCTGCTGCTGTTGCAAGCACTGCAAGAAAGGGGGGTAGGGGTCCCTCCAACAGAGGAGGACCCCTCCTGACCAGGACTATTAGCCATGGGCGCGTGTCCCTTTGTTTTTTTGTTTGTGCTACTGATGTCAGCACTGACGTTAGCCGCGGATAGCTACCGTCAGCAAAGACTACTGAGTGTTAGTGCTACTGTTGTCCCCCTTTTGGTTTCCTTTTTTTTGTTGATGACGTCAGCAGTGATGTCAGCAGTGACGTCAGTAGAAAGGTGCTGACGTCAGCAGCTGTTGCTGCTGCAGCCGCTGTAGTTGCTGCTATTGCTACTGGTGCTGCTGCCGCTGCTGCTGCTGCTAATGCTGTAGTGGCTACAGCTGCTGGTGATGCTGTTGCGGCCGCAATTGCAGCTATAGCTGTTGTTGCTACGAGCTGCTGTGGCAGTTGTGGCTGCTGCAGATCTCTACTGCTGCACGCTGCTACACGTTGCTGCTGCTGCTGTTGCTGTTGCTGCTGCTACAGCTGCTGCTGCTGCACGATGCTGCAGCTGCTACGTGTTGCAGCTGCAGCTCGCTGCTACTGCGGGGTGCTGCTGCACGCTGCGGGGTTGGGGGGTTTGTTTTCTCTTCCTTTTTTTTCGGTTTTCTCTGTCCCAGCGGGTAACTGCTCGCTGGCAGCAAGCAGCGGGCTGCTGCTCGCTGACCACGAGTAGCGGGCTGCTGCTCGCTGGCAGCGAGCAGCCGGCTGCTGCTCACTGGCAGCGAGAAGCGCGCTGTTGCTCGTTGGTAGCAAGTAGCGGGTTGCTGCTCGCTGGCAGTAGCAAGCTGCTGCTCGCTGCGGGTTGGGAGCAGCAGCAACCGCTGCGGGCAGCTGCTGCCAAAGCTGTGGCTCGCTGTTGCGGCTGCTGCAGCGTGCTGCTACTACTACTGCACGCTACTGCAGTTGTTGCTTGCTGCTGTTGTTTGCTTACTACTACTGCTGCAGGGAGCTGCTGCTGGTGCTCCTGCAACCTGCTGCTGCTGCTAGCTGCTGGTGTGTGCTGTTGTAAGCTGTTGCTGCTGCTGCTAGCTGCTGCTGTCACTCACACCTGGAGGACGTCGCCGCGTGCGTCGTCGCCAGCAAGCGCCTGATGTGGCCGGCCGCTCACCTCCTCGCGTCCAACGTGGGGGTCAGTGCTGCCGAAAAAAATCCGGCAGCATTTCCCCTGGCCCAGTGGCCGTGGGAAAAATTCTCACGCGGCCACCGGGCGGGTCAATGCTGCCGGGAAAAATCCGGCAACATTTCCCCTGCACTGGCACGTATGGAGACCCGCCGGCGTTGTCTCGCACCTGTACGCTAGTCTTCTGCTGCTGCTGCTACGCTCTGGCTCTGATACCAAGCTAGAAATCTAAGCGGCAGGTTGGGACAGCGTGCGTTGTTGATGTAACGTGCGGGCTTCCACGCTCGTTGCTTAAGTCTGCTGCCCCCTCAGTCTGCTGCTCTAGAGCCTAAGACTGGAAGCTCTGGGTTTGTTATCAGAAGTGCGCGCGCCAGTGTTACCGCCAGAAAGCAACTGAAAACTGGAAGACTGATCAGCAATGAACAATGAGACACAATGGGAGACCACTCCAAGAACTAGCCTCCCCCCC
>SZWC01009710.1:0-11952 GCA_023375785.1 Penium margaritaceum
TGTGTATGTGTATGTGTATGTGTATGTGTATGTGTATGTGTATGTGTATGTGTATGTGTATGTGTATGTGTATGTGTATATGTATATGTATATGTATATGTATATGTATATGTATGTGTATGTGTATTTGTATATGTATATGTATATGCATATGTATATGTAAATGTACATGTATAATTATATGTATGTTTATTAGTATAGTATATGTCGTGCAACTATATTATTGTACACAGAGATGTAAACATATTCCACAATTGTTCATTTTACTTAAGGCAAAAACAATGCCTCTTTTCATTTTCAAGTTTTGTAGTGTATTTGTGTTCGTTTCGCACAGGAGGCACGGAATCGTTTTTTTGGCTTCTCGTCATGTTACCTGAGAGATTAATGCAGTAAGAACGATGAGTCCTTTGTCGAGGGAGGTAGGGCTGTGTTTTGTCGAAAGCAGCGTCTGACAGTTGTCGTCTTGCATGTTTGAAATTGAACCTTTGTTCCTCATTTCAATGTCGAACTCACTTTGAATTATTGTATGACATAATCAAACCCTCAAACCTATGAACTACCGGTGGTCTCGCTCGGTCTGCAAACGGGACCCGCGATTGCGTTGCCGGCAAGAGACCGCGAACGACCCTCCTGTCAGGCGGTGTGGCCGACGATACAAGCGCAAGAATGGAAAAAGCAAACAAACAGCAATTAAAGTATCTCAAACTCTTCTTCTGAAAGGTTTGCGATTCTTTCTTTTCACTTCTGCTGATGTCTCTATGTCGACGCTGCTTGGTATGTTGCGTTGACATGCGGATATTCTGTCGGAGAGTGGATATTTTGTTCTTATTGTGCGAGTCTATGGCATAGCTGCAAAACCCTGCGAAGTCGTGGATATGGCATACTTATTCTGCGGTACATGGATATGGGGGATCTATCGAGAAATCGATGGGTATATGGTCACACCCCCGATTTTACTTCCATGGCAAACGTGGGGCCTTACAAGTTGTTCCTATTCTTGCTAGACGATGTCTGCATTGCCCGCATTCTTAGAATTAGAACTATGTCAACCCCATTCTAAGAATTAGAACAAGCTCGCCCCCACTTTCTGTTACGCTGAACGAAGCGTAGATGGTGGCCAGGCAGAAATTGCGAGGCAAAACACTAATTATAATTTGGGACACTTGAGCAATTTATAATTAACGGTACGTTTCCTTGGATGACAAGTGTCGAAATGATCGAACATATGTATACAAGTGTTGGGTTACGAATGAAGCATAGTCAGGGTCGTTGGGCCGATTGTCGAGCGACGCGTGAGGAGTTGCGTCGTGAGTGCTCGAATTTGAGATCCGCCAAGAAGTCGGGGGTCTTCCAAAAACAACGATGAAGATGCGATATGCGTCTTTACAAATCCACATTTGTCGTGATGCATCGAGAAGTTGACCAAAAGGTCGTGACACTTCTGTTCGTATGTTCCTAAGTGTGGTCGAAGCTGTCGGAAGGTTCAAGAACATCCATTGGGGGCGGGACGGTTGGCCAGTTTGCCCTCAGCCATCAGAGTGAGTATTGCGGTCCTCACGCCACGATGGGATGTTTGCATAGTAAGAAAAATGTCCACTCAAGAAGATTAGGGACTCGTGTAGGTCTGGTACGTAACACTTCCCCCCCTTTTAACCGCAACTTCCCGGCGCGAGTATAGTTGTGGCTCAGAGCTGGCGGTAGTAGCCATCGATGAGATCATCGACGTCTCGGAGGCTTTCCTAAGGTTCCGAGCTGTTATAAGCGGCGTCGTAGCCGTACCACTTGACGAGATATTCTGTCGTATAGCCTCGTCGTTGATGGCCGGGTACGTCATCGATGACGTGCTCCGTGTCTTCGTCCACCTGAACACGAGGCAGAGGAGGGACATCTTGGCCACGGAAGTTCTCTTCGGGGTCTCGGTAGTGCTTGAGTCTGCTGACATGGAACACTAGATAAACTTGCATAATGTCGGGGAGTTGGAGTCGCGTAACCACGGGGGTTTGCACGCATTTGATCTCTAACGGTCCCAACCATCCGGACTTGAGCTTTGAACAATCGGATTCTCGGAGCTTGATGTTCGCCAAGCTGAGGAGGAGTCGATCACTAATGGCGAACATATCGCCGCTACAATGTTGGTCACCTGCTTGCTTCATCGCAAATTGATTCTTTTTGAGAGTCTGTCGTGTTTCCTCCTAGACTGTGGTGAAGCCTCGGCATTGAACGTCAACTGCACGAATGTTGCTGCGGCATTATAATCAAGCTGGTGTGGTGGCAAGTTTGCCATATACCCCTTCAAATGGGGTTTTACCTATTGCGGTGGAAACTGCCGAATTATATGCGATTTCGGCGGTCGGGAGTTTTTGTGCCCAATCCATCTCATGAGGTTCGCATAGTGTTCAGAGCAGTTGTTCGAGCGTCTGATTTTTTCGCTCGGTTTGGCCGTCGGTTTGAGGATGAAACGCCGTTGAAAGTTGAATTCTGCTTTAGAAGCGAGTCATCAGTTCTCGCTGAAAACGATTGGTGAATAGAACGTATCGGTCGCTCATGATGGTTCACGGTACGCCGTGTAGCCATACAATGTTGTTTAGAAAGAGCAGTGATGTTCCGCCGGCAGTGACGATGGTCACCCGGATGAACTGGGAAACTCTAGAAAACCTGTTGAATACCACAAGGATGGCGTCATACCGCTCGGGTGTGACTGGTAATCCTGTGACGAAGTCCATGGAGATGTCTGCCCACGTTTCAGTTAGAACAGGAAGCGGTTGTAGGAGTCCAGGTGGCCTCGTGCGACGAGATTTCTTTCACTCACAGGTGTTGCAGGTTTTGTAGAAGTTGGCCACGTCGGATTGCATCTTATCCCACCAATAGGTTTTTGAAAGCTTCTTCAGCGTCTTGTCCTCTCCATAGTGTCCACCTGAATTGGTGTTGTGGTATTCTTCGAGCAGCATACGGTGAAGTTTGTCGTTCGGGGGGACGACCACTTGACGAGTGAAGAGTCGTCGCCGGTAAGGTGCGTCAAACTAGAAGCTGGTTTTCTCATATCCGCCGTACTGGTCATAGCCTCGTGCGAACAATCGCTCGAGGTTTGGGTCTCACTGCAAATGTAGGGTTGCAACGTCGGCCATTAAATCTTGTTGGCGGCTGAGTGCGTCTGTCAACTTGGTTTTGCGTGGTCGGTGCTTGATTTTGTAGTCCAATCCGGACTCAAAGAACTCCATCCATCGGATTTGACGTCGGTTGAGATTCGTCTGCATCTTAAAATATTTTACTGCGTGGCTGTGGGTGCGCACGATACATCGGCGACACTCTAGGTAGCATCACCATGTCTTGAACGCGTGCACGACCGCCAACATCTCTTTTTCATGAACCGTGTAGTTGAGTTCCGGTCCTCACAGTTTTTGAGACATGCAAGCGACCGGTTGTTCCCTGTTTCCATGGTCTTGCAGGAGGATCGTGCCAATGGCTCGGTCTGATGCATCCGTAGCCATGCTGTAGTGGACCGTTGGATAGGCTTATCGTAGGTTTGGCATTAAGGTCAGAGCGTTCCGCAGACCGGTGAACACTTCTTGTTCGCTGTCTCCCCACCGCCACTCGTTTTCCGTTTTGATTAAGGTCGGAAAGAGGCACTGACACTCGGGTGTAGTCCCATATGAATCATTGGTAGTAATAGTAGAATTCAAGAAAAACCTGAATTTCTCGAACGTTGGTCGGTGTTGGCCAATCGACGACTGCTGCCACCTTTTTCGGATCCATGGTGATTTTTCCGTCGTTGATGACGTGAACCCAAAACTCGATCAAACCACGACTGAAGTCGCAGTTTGGGAGATTCCCAAGAAAATCTCTCTTTGCAAAACTTCAAAAACTTTTGAGGATCTCCATCGTGCTCCTTCGGGGTACAGTTGTACACCAAGATGTCGTCGAGGTATACCACAACAAAATCGTCAAGGCACGGACGGAAAATGTTGTTCACTGCCACCATAAACGTTGTCGGGGTATTTGTAAGTCCAAATGGCATGAGCGTGAACTCAAAGTATCTGTAGCGGGTTCGGAACGTCGTCTTCTCGATGTCGGGAGCTGCCACGCGTACCTAGTGATATCCGTTCCGTAAGTCGATTTCGCTGAAAATTCTAGCTCCTTGAAGTTGGTCAAAAAGTTCATCAGCTTGGGGAAGAGGGTAGCGGTTCTTGATGGTAGCGTCGTTCAACAACTCAATAGTCCATGCACATCCGCATCTCACAAGTTTTCTTTTTCATGAATAGTACTAATGCGGCGTAAGGTGACGTGGATGGGTGTATGATCCCATGACCAAGCATCTCGTCGAGCTGCCTTTTCAGCTTGGTAAGCTCACAATTGCTCATCCGACAGGCCCCTCGGACGGTAGGTGTACTGCCCGGCTTTAGTTTGATGGGATGGTCAATGTCTCGCTCAGGACGTAAATTTTTTGGAAGTTCGTCGGAGAAGACACTCGCAAACCCCTTGACGAGTGGTGCGAACTCTTCGGGTACCATCGTGAAGTTTGTCGAGACCGATGAGACTAATGAGGCCGATGATGAGTCAGCTGCTGCCACTTCCGCTTCTCCCATTGGCTCGAGATGAATGAGCCACGCACGAGCTTCTCGTTGTATATAGTATTTGGCCACGATGAGCGGTATTAGCTACACCGATTGTCATTTTTCGGCTTCAGTGGCTTCCTATGCTGCTTCCACCTCTGTTGCTTTCGTTGTCAGCTTCCATCCCGCACATAGAAGTTGTCGTTTGGCGCCATCAATCTCCACATAAATGTCGACGCTGTTCTGGTGGAATTGCGTATTGTGCCGGTACAGGAAATCTCGTTTGAGGATGATTTTGTGGTCGCTCACGGCACAACACCTCCATACTGTTACATCCCATAGGTATCGGACTTGTAGTCGTAGTGGTTCTCGGAGTCTCCATATCTGTAGTCTCGTGTCAACGGTTTTTCCTACAAACACCCTTGGTCCGGTCTGCGAACTCAGCTTGCAAACCATGTCGTTGCTTACGAAGTTGAGTAAAGCTCCTCCATCCAGTAGCGCCGGTACTGTTTTACAAGTTCTGTATCCTCGAGGTTGGGATTATATAAGTATCGTTGGTTGGTCGTCCTCGTACCCTCGTGGACCTTTGCGATCTCAGAAACCCTCTGTGGCGATGTGGACCGTTCAGATGGGCGATTGTTCGGCGCAGATTGCTGCTCACGGACAAGAGTTTGGCCTTTTACTCCAGCCCCTTGCCATTTCCCAACTCAGTTTTTTGTGACTCCTTCTCCTTTTTGGCCTGTTGCTTGCTGTGATGATTGCGAGCGATGTGCCCGACTTTTCCACAGTTGTTGTAAGTTCGCGTGTCTCTCTGGCCGACGACGCCCACTTCCATCGGAGTCGAGAAGTCCGTAGAAAGGGTTTTTCCATTTCCATAATAATTGTGGCTAGGAGGTCGCCAGTTGTAGGATTCTTGGATGCGAGCATTGTAGATGAAGATGTCGATCCTTTCTATTGATGCAGACATCCATGGCAAGTCATTGTGGATGCCGGAAATAACGTCTGCTCGCCACATATCATGTTTGAGGCTGTTGTTGTAGTGAAAACTGAGTTCTTCGGGGCGATGTCTGCTCAAGTGATGATCTCGCGGAATCTCCGCGTGTACTCCACCATGCTGGACTGCTGACATAGACACCGGAGCTTGTACCGTGCGTCGGAATTTTTGCTCAGTAATCCAAAGTGTGTCAGCATCACGTGCAAAATTCTGTTCCAGTCGTTGGTGGTGTTTGCGCCGCTTGCCACTATGGGTTGATCAGCGAAGTCGTCGCTGAAGTTGTCGCCGAAGTCGTCGCCAAAGACCCATTAGTTGCGCTTGCGTGCCTCACATCGTAGTAGCAAAGTCTGCGAGGTCTTGACGTACAAGATGCGGTGACGGCTTGTGCGATGTAGTCCTCTGAATGAGTAAAGTAGTCAGATGCCTCTCCAACACCGTGGTACGTTGATACCAAGTGTTACGCTGAACAGAGCGTAGATGGTGAACATGTAGAAGTTGCGAGGCAAAACACGATTTAGAATTTGGGACACTTGAGTAATCTATAATAAGCAGTAAGTGTACTTAGATGACGAGTGTCAAAATGATTGAACATGTGTATACAAGTGTTGAGTTACGAATGAAGCATAGTTGGGGTCGTTGGGTCGATTGTCGAGCAACGCGTGAGGGTTCGCGTTGTGAGTGGTCGAATTTGAGAAGGTCCGCCAAGAAGTCGGGGGTCTTCGAGAAACGACGGTGAAGATGCAAGATGCATCTTTGTAAATCCAGATTTGTCGTGAAGCGTCGAGAAGTCCACCGAAAGGTCGTGACACTTTTGTTTGTAGGTTCGCGGGAGTGGTCGGAGACCAGAAGGTTCAAGAATATCCACTCGGGGCAGGACAGTTGGCCAGTTTGTCCTCGGCCGTCGGAGTGAATGTCACGGTCCTTGTGACGGGATCGGATGTTTGCATAATAACAGAAATGTCCACTCAAGAAGACTAGGGACTCATTTACGTGTGGTACGTAATACTTTCTGTGCTAAGGGGAATTATCGCCAGGACGCCCGGTGTAGGGAACGGAGGGGAGGCTTGGCCCACTGGTCCAAAACTGTAGTAGCTGAGTGTCTCCGACCCACAAATCATCCCATCCATCGCCCCACAAGCCGGGTCCAGTCCAAGCCACGGGGCACAGTGGCAGTACATTCTTCCCACACATGAATAGACCCATCTTCAATGTCCACAATGGGTGTTGAACCCCGGCGCTCTGATTCCAAATTTAGTGAACGGACGGGAAGCTTGGCCCACTCGGCCAAAACCGTGGCAGTTGAGGGTCTCCGACCCTCAACTCATCCCATCCGTGCCCCACAGGCAGGGTCCAGTCGAAGGCACATGGCACACTGGTGCAACACCCAGTACGGATGAAATACTATCAACGTCTTGCCCCTAATTTAGAAAGTGAGGGCAAGGTGAGGTAGAGTTAATCTAAGGACTTTCATACACTAGATGAAGTATGTACATAGGAAAGTGGTGTACTAGGAAGCTTCTAAGAAGGTGGAAACCAGCTAACTATGTTGTATGGGTTGGGCTAGTGTTGTGTGGGTGGAATGGATAAGGGGGTTGAAGGGGGGGGGGGGTGGGAGTGGGAGGTGAAGGGCTAGGTTGAAAGTGTATGTGGGGAGTGTATAAGCAGGTGTATAAATGATTGAGTGTGTGATGCACTTGTGTGTGATTCAATTGGTTTGAGGTTGACATGGATAAGGGGGGTCTTGTTGGGTGAAATTGCATATGGGGAGTGAATGTGGAGGTGTAGGAATTGGTGAGTGTTGTGTGGGCGAAATGGAACACTTGTTTACAACTAAGATGTGGTAAGGCTGGCTTGAGGGAAGAGGGGAGGGGGGTTGGGAATCAAAGTATGTTATGGTGAGTTAGTGTCTCATATGTTTGTTTAGTGGTGTACATCATTGTATGGATTACGAGAGGGGAGTGTGGAGGTTGGAGGGGCTGTGGGGTGGAAGTGTATTTGGAGTGTGTATAAGGAGGTTTGCAAGAGAAGTGTGTGGTGGGGGTACAATTGTGCATTTGTGTTTACTGATGTATAGTTTGTAGAAAGGTTCTAGGAAGGTGGACACCATTTTTTTTGTGGATTGAACTAGAGGTGGATGGGTGGAACATATGCCGAGGGGCTAAGGGTTGGAGTTGAAGTTCATGTGGGGAGTGCATGAGGAGGTGCATGAATATGATTGCGTTTTGTGGCAGTATGTGTCCACTTGTGCATTGAATCATGTAGGCTGAGGTAAAGGTGGGTGTGAGGGGGTCGAGGATGTTGGGTGAAAGTGCATATGGGGAGTGGATGTGGAGGTGTAAGATTATATGAGAGTGGTGCGTATTAAAATGGAAACTAGTGTACAGTGGACTTTGAGGAAGGTTAGATTTATGTGGAAGCGTTAAGGAGCTAAAAGTGTACACATTTCTCTAGCAAGGCATCTAATCCTAATTGTCATGTGAGGAAGTTTCCTACATTTTCTATAAGGAGATGTGAACAAAGCGAGAAACAAATTGACAAATGTTTAGGCTTCCATTTTTAATTGTGTCTTATGAAAAACAGTAAGAATGTAAAAAAGACTCACAAACTTATTCTGACCTTTGACATGATTTTCCACATGGAAAATGAGTACTAAGTATCGATTTACTATGTGCATAACCCTTAAAGAACCTTTAGCCTATTTTGTGAATCTTCCCGATCATAGCCCGCGTCTTTAGAACTTCAACATGTGTTGGGAACCTTAAGGTGACCTGTTACTGGCTATGTTTAGGCGGAGTGGGCTGGTAGTATTCTTTTGCAATAGTAAAAAGGGCTACAAAGGCAAAATACTCAATTGGAACAGATAAAAGGACCTCGTTTGTACCAGATCCTTTTTCTTTGTTTGCTCCCCCCCCCCCCCAATCCCTCTCCCTGAGCCCGATAGAGTGTACGTGGTGAGTGTATCATAAGGTGCATGATGGTGTGTTTACACATGCAGCCCAACTGTGCACAAGTGAATCTCCACTAAATACTCATCGACAAAGGTTCTCGATTGCACTTTTGAACGGATTTATCCGTATTTTTTTGAGATTATTGTGCACTCCCTTATGCAATCGCGCTCCACACTCTAATGGTGGGGGGGAGGGGAGATCCAACAGTTGTGGGTTCTAGAGTCCTCCCATCCCTCCAACTGAAAAGTGCAAATGGGGAGTGCACGTGGAAGTCAAATACTAGTGGCAGTCGATGTGAATGTACATTTTTGAGCAAATGGATGCGCACTACTCGCACCGTCAATGGATATGAATGGAAAGTCACCGCGAGGCCAAAAGCCGACCTCAGGCCAGCGACAAAAACAGATACTGTTCACTGTGCACCTGAAAAGAATAGAAATGGAGTCACAATGCGACTTCCAGTCATCGCGTTTCTCATTTTGTAAACAATAATTGCGCGCACAATGATTATGTACACAGTGAGGTAAGGGTAAGTAGATCATTTACATTGTACAAGATGCACTTCAGTGTTGTCCTATGTTGTGAGAGAATTGTGAGTGTTTTGTACTCGACAATGTAGCAGACATTTCCTTACACTTCTCTATTATCTTCATCTCAATGCTATTTGTCAACCGTGTATCATCATCAATGATCGAGAACTGTCCGATCAAATGATCGAACGTCTCAAGTATTGTTAAGAAAGGCAATTGAACAGAATCAATATTGCTATTTTCTCTCTTCTCTTACAGGAATTCAGCCCAATACTGTGCTTCCTTGTTAGTGGGAGGGAAGTGCACATTGGATTTGAAACAGTTACATGATCGCATCAAACAGTTCACCCTGTGTTTTGCGGCATTTCTGTTCCTTTTGCCTAGAATTTCCTATTCAGAACCATGGAGACGACCTCATCGACATCGCTTCCCGTATTTTGGCATGCCTCGCGCGGTCAACCCCACTCGGACAGTCGATCGAGTTGCATCGATGGCCCAAAAGGCATCGCAATGACCCTTGCACTAATGTACAAATGCCTCTTCCTTGTGAGGTAGTTTTAGTGCAATTTGTCGTACAATCGTCACATGCACCTATCTACTCGAGAGAGATGGAGGTTTCGGGTCTGGATCCCCCATCCCCACGAACAACAAAGTGCAGAGCGTGATTGCATATGGGAGTGCACAGATGTTGCAATGCCTCTCGGATACATTTGTACACTATTACACAAATGGAACGTCCCTGGAGCTGTCCAGGCAGAGATTGTGCACTTGTGCACACTTGTAAGGTGCATGAACACAATCTGCCGTGCACCTTCACATACACCCCCCACGTTCACTTTGTGGCATCAGGGGGGTGGGGGGGGGGGGGGGGGGGGGGGGGGGGGGGGGACAAAGACAAATGCATTGGAAAAAACAAGGTATAATCATAGATGTAATTAAATCCATACCTGCGTAAGATATTCATAGATACATATCCTTAATCACCTCCACCTAATGAAAACAGAAAAAATAAATGGGATGAAATCTACATTGGTGCATAAAATAGAACGATGCAGATTTCATCCCATTTATTCTTTAATACTTTATAGCATCTTGGTTCATTCATGTTATCAACTTGTCTCTCATAGAAATAAACATGCCAAGGCTTCCTAATACTCCACATAGGTTGCTCAAGTTACCATGAATGGCATTCACATTCTTCTTGAAAACAAACATCATAAAAACAAATGACACTAGCATGAAGTTATACCTGTCTTGTTGTTAATTGCGTGATTTTTTGTGTACATTAATCGGGGAAAACAGATAAGGCATTGTTTGGTCCTAGAATCACACATTATGCAAATTATAAACTTTCATTGCTTTTTGTTTTGACATGGTTTGTCTGTTTCATGTGCATACCAAACGTGAAGACTTGTGTGAACATACTCTTTTCTTAGTTATATGTTTCAGAATATGTGTTACGTGTGGTGCTTTGTGTTTAGTTTGGTTAAATTCAGAAGATGGGAAAAGGACGAGCAATTAACCCTTATCGAGATCGTTTGGGCACTCAAGCTTCTCAAGTTAGCCAAAACCCCAAGGACCTGTCAGAATATTGGCTAGATATGTTAACCTCTCACGATAGTACCTCACACCAATTTTGACCAGGATGAATTCGGTGATATACACAAGGGAGACACCAAAATGGGCTGGGCACATAACTTGTCAGAGCAACCCCGCCAACAATTTAAGAGAATGCAAAACTTCCTAAGTTGAAAATTGACCATAGGTCTTTTGCCGCTGTTCTTGGGGCACACACGAGTTGTGACATTTGTGAAATTGCTTACAACACACCAAACGAACCCACGCCAAAAAAAGTATGCATGGTTTGGTGGAGAACACGATTTGTAGAGAGAGATGGGAAAACATGATTAATCCCATCAATGGCTTTTGAATGGCAATTCATGGCATATGAATAAGCACGTCTTCCATGTCCCCTTTCACCATTCATATTTTTTTTTGTGTGGCTACTTATAGCGTGTTATCTCAATTACAGTAGCAAAAACTGTTGTGGTCTTGGTCGTACGCATTGGTCCAGCTTTCACTACCTTGCTGATCTCTGAATTCACTTATATATAGAATTTCCTACATTTTATTCAATGAATGTTTCTTCAGAAATTAGATTAGGTACAGATGATAAGTTCCTCCTAGGGTAATTTACCAGCTTTTCCTGAAGCACTTGTGTCCATAATGTATTGTTTTCTGAAAGAGGGCACAGATCCTGTTGCTTTTCTCCTTGGACCACCGAGGAAAGGATCCTCTGCCATGTCTTTGACTGTGGATTTTTTTAACCATCCTGCACTTTCAGTCTGACATGCCAAGCCGAGGCGATGACCTTTGCACGCTTTGGATTGGCGTGACAGGCTATTTGTTCAACAGCAAACACATCCTCTAGAAGTGCACAAAATCCTCGATCCGCATCTTTGGACGTGCTCCGAGATGACCTTGAACGAATGTACGGATCCAATGTTTTTGTTCAACGAATGATCCACTACCACCTAAGTAAAAAAAGAAATTAAACATTAACATGTTACCACTTTGCCGGTCGTTAACTCAAGATTTTGTATAAAGCCGTTCTTGGGAATTGCAAAGTGGCATACATAACTCATTAAAGGGGTCTCTTTCTTAAATAGGCAGACCGGATTTTTTTTCTATTCATATGAGGAGAAGTTATGTTTTTGCATTTGTCCCTCATTCAGGATATAAAAAAGAGGGCTATTACCCTCAACTTGTCAATTTACATTGGTTTACCCAATGATAACTGTCCAATGTTTCTTGTTTGATGCAAGGGTGTAGAATTGCAATGTATGAGATACTTGGAATTATCATGCTAATGTTCTCTCTCTCTCTCTCTCTCTCTCTCTCTCTCTCTCTCTCTCTCTCTCTCTCTCTGT
>SZWC01009711.1:12296-36211 GCA_023375785.1 Penium margaritaceum
AACACTTGATCAAGGCTCACAAGCAGTGGCATTTTATAGCCACTGATCTAAGCTTTCCAGAACACCAAAGCATGCCAAATTTGGAGCTTCCTAGCAGATTCTATGGCTTCTAGAGTGCTCCTTGGTAGGCTGTCCTTTTCCCACCTAGGAAGGCATCCCTTCCCTCCTCTAGAAGCTTCTGCCCCTTCCTAGATTCCTCAGCTTGCTTCTAGTAGGAGGGAAGGTGTCCAGAAGACCAAGACACCTCTAGATGCCTTGTAGGACAAGTCACCCCTTCTAGAAACTTAAAGAGGAACTCTAGAGGTTGAGCTAGCTTCCTGGTATCTATCTTCCACCTCCCTTGAGGCAGGGCAGAATCTCATCTTGTGGGACTTGAACCCAGGCCCCTGCATCTAGAGGTGGACACCATTAACCACTAAGCCACTAAGGCTTGTCTTTTTAGTGTTCCTTTTTGGAGTCACTCCTGCCATGGTGAGGAGCATCATTCCAACAATCTCCCCCTTGCGCGTCACCCATGGAAGTTGTCCATGCTGAGCCTGCAACTCAAGAGGCTTGGGACAGCCCAAGCTCCATACAAGTAGCATCATGCCTGTCCTTGTGTTGCGCCTTTGTCATGGCATCAGCAAGCATGTGCTTTGTGCCGCAGTGCACAAGCACCACATCACCCTTTGCAACGCGGTCTCGTGCAAAGTGATGCCGGATCTCTATGTGCTTGGTCCTCCGGTGTAGCACAGGGTTCTTGGTCAGGCTGATGGTACTCATGTTGTAAACATTGAGTGTCGTTGGCTTCTTTTGCGGCACCCCAAGCTCCTTGAGCAATCGCCGCAGCCATAGTGCCTCCTTTGCGGCTTCCACGAGTGCAATATACTCCGCCTCAGTGCTGGATAGAGCCACACTGTCCTGCTTCCGTCTTGCCTGAGACACCGCTGCACCACCAAGCACAAAAACATAGCCTGATGTTGACTTGCGGTCATCAACGTCACCTGCCCAGTCAGCATTAGAGTAGCCAACCAACTCGAGGGAGTCAGTCCGTGCTCCCCCTCCAAACACAAGTCGTGAATGTGTCGTTGCCTTCAAGTAGCGGAGGATTCTCTTCACCGCTTGCCAATGTAGCGGCCCCGGATCAGCAACATAGCGGCTCACTTGTCCTTCAGCAAAGGCAAGGTTAGGCCGCGTCGCCACCATGGCATACATTATGCTGCCAACTGCGGACTGGTACGGTACTCCAGCCATCTCCGCCTTCTCGTCCTAAGTGTTCGGGCCCATGCTCAAGCTCAGCTCACATGTTGTTGTCATAGGTGTGCCGATGGGGTTGCACTCCTCCATGTTGTAGTGGCGGAGCACCTCCTGCACATTTTTTTCTTGACCCATCTCCAGCGTGCGTGCTTTGCGGTCCCTCTTGATGGCAATGCCGAGGTCGTACTCAAGCTCGCCCATGTCTGTCATCTTGAACCGGCTGCCAAGCTGTTGCTTCAGGCTCTTGAGCTCCCCCTCATCCAAAGACACAAGGATGAGGTCATCCACGTAGAGGACGGCAATTTGGTGGAGTCCTGGCTGATTACGCACGTACACGCTATGATCGGTCTCGCAGCGCTTGAAGCCAAGCTCACCCATGAAACTATCCATCTTGAGGTACCACATGAGCGGAGCTTGCTTCAGTCCATAGAGCGCCCTGCGAAGCCGGCACACCTTCCCTTGCGGCGCATCCACCCCCTCTGGCACCTCTATGTAGACTTCTTTGTCCAGGTTGCCATTGAGGAACGCGGTTTTCACGTCCATTTGGTGGATTTCGTAGTCACGTGCCGCTGCCACCGAGAGGATAGTACGGATGGAGGCAAACTTGGCAACTGGTACAAAGGTCTCGTCGTAGTGCTCCCCTTTTCTCTGGGCATATCCTTTTGCCACCAGCTGCTCCTTGTACCGCTCCACCTTCCCCTCCTTTGTGAGCTTCTTCCGGAAGATCCACTTAGAGCCGATCATTTTCTCGCCCTCCGGCCGGTCAACCAGCTCCCAAGTGCCGTTCTCCTCGTGGGAGGCAAGCTCGGATTTTATTGCTCCCTCCCACTCAGCCCCATCCTTCCACTGCAGTGCCTCCTTTACAGATTGAGGCTCCTCTTGCGTGAAGAAGGCTTGTGCAAACCCAGTCCAAATGCCCTTGTTGGCATCATACCTTTTTGTCCTTCTTTGCACACGGTTACTCATGCGGGACTCTTGAGGCGGTTGTTGTTGTTGCTGTCCCCTTTTGGCACCATCCTCTCCAAGCGCCTGCTCCCCCTCTCTTGGAGACCTTGGAGACATCTGTTGACTCCCCACCTCCACTTCCATCTCCGGTGCTTCGGATTCCTCATCCGAACTGGCCGGAATAAAATCTGCCGCTCGTCCATCCCTCAGGCGATACTCTCCGGTTGGTGGTGATGCAAGGATGTCACCCTCATTCACGTCCTCCAGCGTCTCCCCCTCAAGGAGTGGCATCCACTCCCCCCTCTTGGAGAGACTTGCCTCCTTGTCTATTCAACGAATTTTCTCGTCGAACGTGACGTTGCGACTCCGCAAAATCTGCTGCCTCCTTGGGTCAAAGAGCCGATACGCCTTGCTTCCGCTCTCATATCCAATGAATATACACCGGCGGGTACGCGGGTCCAGCTTGCTCCGTCCCTCACGTGCCTGCACCATTGCATGTGCAACACAACCAAACGTGTGGAGGTGACCCACCGCCGGCTTCCTCCCGCTCCACACCTCTTGTGGCGTCTTCCACGCATTGCTCTCCTTGTCCTTCAGCGGCTTGGTCGGCATGAGATTCATGATGTACGCTGGTGTCCTTGCCGCCTCCGCCCAATACCGTTGTGTAAGGCCGGCGTCGCTCAACATGGATCGCACCATGTTAAGGATTGTGCGATTTTCTCTCTCTGCGACACCATTCTGTTGTGGGGAGTGTGGAGTTGTTTTCTGCCACTCAATCCCCTTGCTCTTCATCCACCCAAGGTACCCCGCATATTCACCGCCATTGTCACTCCGGAACGCCTTCACCTTCAACTCTGTTTGCCGCTCCACATCAGCCACAAACTCTTGCATGCATGCAAGAACCTCACTCTTCCGCTTCATTGGGTAGAGGTAGGGTTTCCGGCCGTGGTCATCGATGAAGGTGAGGAAGTAGCGAGCTCCGCCGATGGAGCTCTCAAGCGGTCCACACACATCTGTGTGTACCACGGCCAGTTTTGCCAATGCACGCGTCCCCTTGGCGACAAACGGCTGCCGAGTTGATTTGCCAATGATGCATGGCTCACACACGGTCTCCTTGGTTCCATCAAGGCCGGTGATTTGGAGACCTCACACCACTTCCCTCTTAGCCATCTCCTTCACTGTCCATGGAGAAATGTGGCAGAGTCGGCGGTGCCATAGGTCCAGGTCTCCTCCGTCCTTCGTTGCAAAATTGGTGGCATTGGACCCCACCCGGCTGCTGAGGATCTTCGCGCGTAGCAGGTACAAGTCCTCCTCCCTCTTGGCACGCGCAATCACCTAACCTTTGCCCTCTTTGCGGATGACGGCCTCCTTCTTTGTGAAGAGCACCTCAAGTCCCTTGTCGGTAAGGCGGCTGACGGAGAGCAGGTTTGCCCCAAAGTTGGGCATATGCAGCACATCGTAGATTGTGCTTGTGACAGGTTTGCCATCCACAATTGACTCAATGCGGACGTTACCATCACCGGCGGCCACCTCTGTTTTTCCATTGGCCACCGTCATGCGTCTCTCTGAGGCGCCGTAGGTGACAAATGCCGCCCTGTTGCATTGTGTGTGGCGGCCTGATCCGGAGTCGATGACGGTAACTCCCGGATCCTTCAAGTTGGTGGAGTTGTATGCCATAAGGGCGTGCTCATCTTTCTTCCTGCCCCGCTGCGACTGATCTGTTTTCTTCTTGGGACAGTTGCGCGCATAGTGGCCCTTCTTAGTGCCCAGTTTGGCACCCTTCCACTTGTCGCCTCGGCCTCCACTTTGAGGATGAACTGTGTAAGCTGAAGTTGATGCCGCTGCACTCTCTTGACTGCCACGTCGCATCCACTCATTGCGCACGTACTCAGCAACCTTCGGGTACTTCAACTCGTCGGAAGGCCAGCCACCAAGGACTATGATCATGGGACTCCAACTGTCTGGCAAGGCCAGAAGGAGGATCATAGCTTGCAACTGAGAGTCGACCTCCCAACCCATGGCCATGCACTCCGCTGCGAGGGACTCAATCTGCTGCATGATCTCCATGATGTTGTCGCCTTTGTTGGCTCGGAGGGTGACGAGCCGTTTGAAGATGAAGAGCTGATTGGCAAGGTTGCTTGACTGGTAGATGGAACAGAGTTTTGACCATGCGTCCACGGCCAGGGTGCATCCTTGGATATGCCCAAGTTGTGGTGGGCATAACGCGGACACAAGGAGCGCCAATGCCTTTTTGTTGCGCTTCTTGTATGCCTGCTTCACCTCAGCCATTGCAGTCTCCGGTGGAGCAGTCTCATAATCGTTTACGAGCTCAAGCAGTCCCTTGTTGTCGAGGAAGACCTCAAACTGCCACCTCCACAAGGCAAAGCCTGTCCCATCAAACTTAAGGACATCACGTCTACTCTCTTGCTCGCTGGTTGCCATGTCTTGCTGTTGGAAGCGTGAAATCAAGCTGACTTTGAACCCCTTAGAGGCGTGGGCCCATAACCCTTTGTTGGCCTGAGGGTGAGTGTGAACCCTGGAGGGTCCCTAGTAGTGGCTGGTTCACACCACCAACTGTTTTTGGATAGACTTAAACTGTGGAGGCAACTGGTTCCAAGGATGGCAAAATCTGGTCAGAGAGTGTGGCAATAGTTTTAGCCTCAATTGACTGGGAATGAACACTTGATCAAGGCCCAAAAGCAGTGGAATTTTATAGCCACTGATCTAAGCTTTCCAGAACACCAAAGCATGCCAGATTTGGAGCTTCCTAGCAGATTCTATGGCTTCTAGAGTGCTCCTTGGTAGGCTGTCCTTTTCCCACCTAGGAAGGCATCCCTTCCCTCCTCTAGAAGCTTCTCCCCCTTCCTAGATTCATCAGCTTGCTTCTAGTAGGAGGGAAGGTGTCCAGAAGACCAAGACACCTCTAGATGCCTTGTAGGACAAGTCACCCCTTCGAGAAGGTGTGCCACCTTCCTGGACCCTCACCTGGCCGTCTAGAAACTTAAAGAGGAACTCTAGAGGTTGAGCTAGCTTCCTAGCATCTATTTTCCACCTCCCTTGAGGCAGGGCAGAATCTCATCTTGTGGGACTTGAACCCGGGCCCCTGCCTCTAGAGGTGGACGCCATGAACCACTAAGCCACTAAGGCTTGTCTTTTTAGTGTTCCTTTTTGGAGTGACTCCTGCCATGGTGAGGAGCATCATTCCAACACACAACTCTGGCAAAACTTTGGCACAACTCTGGCTCAATCCTGGCACAACTCTGGCAGAACTCTGGCACAACTCTGGCGCAAATCTGGCATAACTCTGGCATAGCTATGGCACAACTGTCGCACAAATCTGGTACACTATGGCACAACTCTGGCAGAACTCTGGCACAACTCTGGCGCAAATCTGGCATAACTCTGGCATAGCTATGGCACAACTGTCGCACAAATCTGGTACACTATGGCACAACTCTGGCAGAACTCTGGCACAACTCTGGCGCAAATCTGGCATAACTCTGGCATAGCTATGGCACAACTGTCGCACAAATCTGGTACACTATGGCACAACTCTGGCAGAACTCTGGCACAACTCTGGCGCAAATCTGGCATAACTCTGGCATAGCTATGGCACAACTGTCGCACAAATCTGGTACACTATGGCACAACTCTGGCAGAACTCTGGCACAACTCTGGCGCAAATCTGGCATAACTCTGGCATAGCTATGGCACAACTGTCGCACAAATCTGGTACACTATGGCACAACTCTGGCAGAACTCTGGCACAACTCTGGCGCAAATCTGGCATAACTCTGGCATAGCTATGGCACAACTGTCGCACAAATCTGGTACACTATGGCACAACTCTGGCAGAACTCTGGCACAACTCTGGCGCAAATCTGGCATAACTCTGGCATAGCTATGGCACAACTGTCGCACAAATCTGGTACACTATGGCACAACTCTGGCAGAACTCTGGCACAACTCTGGCGCAAATCTGGCATAACTCTGGCATAGCTATGGCACAACTGTCGCACAAATCTGGTACACTATGGCACAACTCTGGCAGAACTCTGGCACAACTCTGGCGCAAATCTGGCATAACTCTGGCATAGCTATGGCACAACTGTCGCACAAATCTGGTACACTATGGCACAACTCTGGCAGAACTCTGGCACAACTCTGGCGCAAATCTGGCATAACTCTGGCATAGCTATGGCACAACTGTCGCACAAATCTGGTACACTATGGCACAACTCTGGCAGAACTCTGGCACAACTCTGGCGCAAATCTGGCATAACTCTGGCATAGCTATGGCACAACTGTCGCACAAATCTGGTACACTATGGCACAACTCTGGCAGAACTCTGGCACAACTCTGGCGCAAATCTGGCATAACTCTGGCATAGCTATGGCACAACTGTCGCACAAATCTGGTACACTATGGCACAACTCTGGCAGAACTCTGGCACAACTCTGGCGCAAATCTGGCATAACTCTGGCATAGCTATGGCACAACTGTCGCACAAATCTGGTACACTATGGCACAACTCTGGCAGAACTCTGGCACAACTCTGGCGCAAATCTGGCATAACTCTGGCATAGCTATGGCACAACTGTCGCACAAATCTGGTACACTATGGCACAACTCTGGCAGAACTCTGGCACAACTCTGGCGCAAATCTGGCATAACTCTGGCATAGCTATGGCACAACTGTCGCACAAATCTGGTACACTATGGCACAACTCTGGCAGAACTCTGGCACAACTCTGGCGCAAATCTGGCATAACTCTGGCATAGCTATGGCACAACTGTCGCACAAATCTGGTACACTATGGCACAACTCTGGCAGAACTCTGGCACAACTCTGGCGCAAATCTGGCATAACTCTGGCATAGCTATGGCACAACTGTCGCACAAATCTGGTACACTATGGCACAACTCTGGCAGAACTCTGGCACAACTCTGGCGCAAATCTGGCATAACTCTGGCATAGCTATGGCACAACTGTCGCACAAATCTGGTACACTATGGCACAACTCTGGCAGAACTCTGGCACAACTCTGGCGCAAATCTGGCATAACTCTGGCATAGCTATGGCACAACTGTCGCACAAATCTGGTACACTATGGCACAACTCTGGCAGAACTCTGGCACAACTCTGGCGCAAATCTGGCATAACTCTGGCATAGCTATGGCACAACTGTCGCACAAATCTGGTACACTATGGCACAACTCTGGCAGAACTCTGGCACAACTCTGGCGCAAATCTGGCATAACTCTGGCATAGCTATGGCACAACTGTCGCACAAATCTGGTACACTATGGCACAACTCTGGCAGAACTCTGGCACAACTCTGGCGCAAATCTGGCATAACTCTGGCATAGCTATGGCACAACTGTCGCACAAATCTGGTACACTATGGCACAACTCTGGCAGAACTCTGGCACAACTCTGGCGCAAATCTGGCATAACTCTGGCATAGCTATGGCACAACTGTCGCACAAATCTGGTACACTATGGCACAACTCTGGCAGAACTCTGGCACAACTCTGGCGCAAATCTGGCATAACTCTGGCATAGCTATGGCACAACTGTCGCACAAATCTGGTACACTATGGCACAACTCTGGCAGAACTCTGGCACAACTCTGGCGCAAATCTGGCATAACTCTGGCATAGCTATGGCACAACTGTCGCACAAATCTGGTACACTATGGCACAACTCTGGCAGAACTCTGGCACAACTCTGGCGCAAATCTGGCATAACTCTGGCATAGCTATGGCACAACTGTCGCACAAATCTGGTACACTATGGCACAACTCTGGCAGAACTCTGGCACAACTCTGGCGCAAATCTGGCATAACTCTGGCATAGCTATGGCACAACTGTCGCACAAATCTGGTACACTATGGCACAACTCTGGCAGAACTCTGGCACAACTCTGGCGCAAATCTGGCATAACTCTGGCATAGCTATGGCACAACTGTCGCACAAATCTGGTACACTATGGCACAACTCTGGCAGAACTCTGGCACAACTCTGGCGCAAATCTGGCATAACTCTGGCATAGCTATGGCACAACTGTCGCACAAATCTGGTACACTATGGCACAACTCTGGCAGAACTCTGGCACAACTCTGGCGCAAATCTGGCATAACTCTGGCATAGCTATGGCACAACTGTCGCACAAATCTGGTACACTATGGCACAACTCTGGCAGAACTCTGGCACAACTCTGGCGCAAATCTGGCATAACTCTGGCATAGCTATGGCACAACTGTCGCACAAATCTGGTACACTATGGCACAACTCTGGCAGAACTCTGGCACAACTCTGGCGCAAATCTGGCATAACTCTGGCATAGCTATGGCACAACTGTCGCACAAATCTGGTACACTATGGCACAACTCTGGCAGAACTCTGGCACAACTCTGGCGCAAATCTGGCATAACTCTGGCATAGCTATGGCACAACTGTCGCACAAATCTGGTACACTATGGCACAACTCTGGCAGAACTCTGGCACAACTCTGGCGCAAATCTGGCATAACTCTGGCATAGCTATGGCACAACTGTCGCACAAATCTGGTACACTATGGCACAACTCTGGCAGAACTCTGGCACAACTCTGGCGCAAATCTGGCATAACTCTGGCATAGCTATGGCACAACTGTCGCACAAATCTGGTACACTATGGCACAACTCTGGCAGAACTCTGGCACAACTCTGGCGCAAATCTGGCATAACTCTGGCATAGCTATGGCACAACTGTCGCACAAATCTGGTACACTATGGCACAACTCTGGCAGAACTCTGGCACAACTCTGGCGCAAATCTGGCATAACTCTGGCATAGCTATGGCACAACTGTCGCACAAATCTGGTACACTATGGCACAACTCTGGCATAACTATGGCACAACTCTGGCATAAGTCTGTGACAACTCTTGCACAACTCCAGAACAACCCTGGCACAACTCTGGCACAACTCCAGCACATCTCTGGCACAGATTTGGCACAAATCTAACAAAACTCTTGTACAACTCTGGCACAACTCTGGCACAGCTCTAGCACCACTCTGGGACAGCACTGGCACAAACTTGGCACAACTCTGGCACAAATCTGGCACAACTCTGGCACAACTATGGTACAACTCTAGCACAACTCTGGCACAACTCTGGCACAACTCTGGAACAGCACTGGCACATATATGGCAGAACTCTGGCACAACTCTGGCAAATCTCTGGCACAAACTCTGTCACAACTCTGGCATAACTCTGGCACAACTCTGGCATAACTCTGGCACAACTCTGGCATAACTCTGGCACAATCAAGCACAACTCTGGCACAACCCTGGAACAACTCTTGCACAACAATGGCTTACCTCTGGTACAACTTTTGCAAAAGATGGCACAACTCTGGCACAACTCTGGCACAACTCTGGCACAACTCTGGCACAAATATTGCACAACTCTGGCACAACTCTTGCACAAGTCTGGTACAACTCAAGCACAACCCTGGCAAAAACTCTGGCACAATCATGGCACAACCCTGGCACAACTCTGGCACGACTATGGCACAACTCTAACAAAAATCTGGCACAACTCTGGTAGAAATCTGGCACAACTCTGGCACAACTATAGTACAGCGCTGGCAAAATTCTGGCACAACTCTGGCACAACTCTGGCTCATCTCTGGCCTAACTCTGGCACAACTCTGGCACAACTATGGCACAACTCTGGCACAACTCTGGCACGACTCTGGAACAAACATGGCACAACTGTTGCACAATGATGGTACAACTCTGGCACAACTCTGGCTCAACTCTGGCACAACTCTGGCTCAACTCTGGCACAACGCTGGCACACCTCTGGATCAACTGTGGCACAACTCTGGCACAACTTTGGCACAACTCTGGCATAACTTTGTCAAACTATGGCACAACTATGGCATAAGTCTGTGACAACTCTTGCACAACTCCAGAACAACCCTGGCACAACTCTGGCACAACTCCAGCACATCTCTGGCACAGATTTGGCACAAATCTAGCAAAACTCTTGTACGACTCTGGCACAATTCTGGCACAACTCTAGCACAACTCTTGCACAACTCTGGCGTAACTCTGGCACAATTCTGGCAAAGCTCTGGCACAACGCTAGCACAACTCTGGCACAACTGTTGCACAACTCTGGAACAACTCTGGAACAAGTCTTGCACAATTATGGCACAACTCTGTTACAGCCTTGGCAAACCATGGCACAACTCTGGCACAAATCTGGCACAACACTGGTACAACTCTTGCACACGTTAGAATATTGAAGTCAACACTGACATAGTCTCTGTGATAATCCGAGTTCTCAATAAGGTTCAGGTATGCACCGAGTGGTCACGAACCACCTCGCCAACGAATTGTCGGTCACTATTGAGGACCCAGAGGCTAGCTACCTTCTAATTAGCGTGACTTTATCGCAACTGCGCCCGGCTAACGGAAAGAAGCTGTTTCTTTCTTTTTGTCCTGTTGTGCTGTACATTGATGAGGATTTTGATTCCTGTGAAGTTAACCAGAACAATCTCTTTTATTCTCTTTCCTTTGGTTTTGCGGCTTCGCCGCCATGTCTTCGCTCTGCTCTCCTATTGCACATTCTTCCTTGTCCTCTAATCTGTGACTCGCCCTCTTCTCCACTCTGCTCCATTACTCTTGCTTCTCTTCGCTCAGTACTCAACGCTTTGCCTCTGCTCTTTGCCCTCTCGTAAACCTCGAAAATCACCTCAGTTCTCTGTCCTACCATCGGGGCAAACTGCTCATTCTCACTCTTCGAAAAACTATGAGCTCCCGTCCACTCTCCTCTGAGGGTCTCCGCTCATTCCTGCTTCTGCGTGCTTCTGCCATTACTCATCCTCCTTGTCCCATTCTTCGTACATGGTATCAGAGGATCAGGCAACATCACGTGGTGGTCCCTATCTAAGTCGTCGCTTTGCAGTCTCTATCGCTCCCAGCGTGCAACTACGCTGCAACTAGGACATAGCTAGTGTCCAACTAAGGCACAACCAGGGCGCAACTAGGGCACAAGTAGGGCACAACTAAGGCGCAGGTAGGGCACAGCTAAGAGGCAACTAGGGCGCTACTAGGGTGCAACTAGGGTGAAACTAGAGCATAAGAAAGGCAAAATTAATGCACAGGGAGGGTACAACTAGGGCGTAACTAGGGCACAAGTAGGGCACAACTCGGGCGCAACTAGGGCACAAGTAGGGCGCAAGTAGGACGCAACTAGGGCACAACTAGGGCAAAAGTAGGGCAAAAAAAATGCGCAGGTAGGGCGTAACTAGGGCGCAACTAGGGCGCAACAAGGGCGTAAGTAGGGTGCAAGTAGGGTACAACTAGGGCACACGAAGGGAGAAACTAGGGCGCAACTAGGGTGCAAGTAGGGAACAAGTAGGGCGTAACAAGGGTGCAACTAGGGTGCAACTAGGGTACAACTAGGGTGCAACTAGGGTGAAAGCAGGGCACAATGAGGGTGCAACTAGGGTGCACCTAGGGAACAACTAGGGCAAAACTAGGGTGTAGCTAGTGCCCAACTTAAGCGCAACTAGGGCACAACGAGGGCGCAAGTCGGGCGCAACTAGGGCGCAAGTAGGGCGCAAGTACGGCGCAAGTAGGATACAACTAGGGCACAACTAGGGCATAGCTAGTTCCCAAATAAGGCACAATAAGGGTGCAACTAGGGCGACACCAGGGCGCAAGTAGGGCGCAAGTAGGGTGCAAGTAGGAAGCAAGTAGGGCGCAACTAGCATACAACTAGGGCACAACTAGGACGTAGCTAGTGCCCAACTGAGGCACAACTAGGGCGCAACTAGGGAGCAACTAGAGTATAACTAGGGCATAACTAGTGCTCAAATGAGGCGTAACTTGGGTGTAGCTAGGGCACAAGTAGGGCAAAACTAGGGCACAACTAGGGCGCAACGAGGATGCAAGTAGGACGCAACTAGGGCGCACGCAGAGCGCAAGTAGAGCGCAAGTAGGGCGTAAGTAGGGCACAAGTGGGGTACAACTAGGGCGCAACGAGGATGCAAGTAGGACGCAACTAGGGCGCACGCAGAGCGCAAGTAGAGCGCAAGTAGGGCGTAAGTAGGGCACAAGTGGGGTACAACTAGGGCGCAACTAGGGCAAAACTAGGGCACAAGTAGGGTGCAAGTAGGGCGCAAGTAGGGTGTAACTAGGGAAACTAAGGGGGAAACTAGGGCGCAAGGAGGGCGCAAGTAGGAGGTAACTAGGAGGTAACTAGGGCGCAACAAGGGCTAAAGTAGGGTGCAAGTAGGGCGCAACTAGGGTGCAACTAGGGCGTAACTAGGGTACACCTAGGGCGCAAGTAGGGCGTAATTAGTGCCCAGCAGATGCGCAACGAGGTTGGAACCAAGGTGCGAATAGGGTGCAACTAGGGGGCAAGTAGGAAACAACTAGGGCGCAAATAGGGCGCGACTAGGGCGCAACTAGGGCGCAAGTAAGGCGCAAGTAGAGCGCAGCAAGGGCGTAACTAGGGCGTAGCTAATGTCCAAGTGAGGCCCAACTAGGGCGCAACAAGGACGCAACTAGGACACAACGAGGGCGCAAGTAGGACGCAACAAGGGAAAAACTAGGGTCCAAGTTGGGCGCAAGTTGGGCGCAAGTAGGGTGCAACCAGGGCACATAAAACTAGGGTCAAACTAGGGTACAAGTTGGGCGCAAAAAGGGGGCAATGAGGATGCAACTAGGGCATAACTAGGGCACAACTAGGGCGCAAGTAGGGCGTAGCTAGGGTGCAACAAGGGTGCAACAAGGACGCAAGTAGGATTCACGTAGGGCACAATTAGGGAAAAACTAGGGTGTAACTAGGGTGCAACTAGGACACAAGTATGGCGTAAGTAGGGTACAAGTAGGGCACAACTAGGGTGCAACTAGGGCGCAACTAGGATGTAAGGTGGGCGCAAGTAGGTCGGAACTAGGACGTAACTAGAGCACAACTAGGGCGCAACCAGGGTACAACTATGGTGCAACTAGGGCATAGCTGGTTCCCATATGAGGCGGAACTAGGGCGCAACTAGGGTGCATAGGGCACACATAGGGTGCAACTAGGGTGCAACAAGGCGCAACTAGGGTACAACTAAGACATAGCTAGTGCCCAAATGAGGTGCAACTAGGGCACAGATAGGGCGCAACTAGGGCGCAACCACAACGCAAGAAGGAAGTGAGTAGGGTGCAAGTAGGGTGTAACTAGGGTATAACTAGGACGCAACTAGGGCGTAGCTAGTGTCGAACCGAGGCTCAACGAGGGCAAAACTAGGGCGCAACTAAGGTGTAACTTGGGAGCGGGTGAGACTAGGACACAAGTAGAGCGCAAGTAGGGCACAACTAGGGTGCAACTAGGGTGCAACTAGGGCATAGTTAGTGCCCAATTGAGGAGTAACTAGGGAAAAACTAGGGCGGAATCAGAGTGCAACTAGGACGCAAGTAGAGCGCAACCAGGGCACAAGTATGGCCTAAGCAGAGCGCAACTAGAGCATCACTAGGCCACACCTAGGGCGCAACTAGGGTGTAACTAGGGCGTAGCTAGTTCCCAACTGAGGCGCATCTAGGGTGCAACTAGGGTGCAAGCAGGTTGTAACTAGGGTGCATGTAGGACGCAAGTAGGGCCCAAGTATGTCGTAACTAGGGCACAACTAGGGTGCAACTAGGGCGCAAGTAGGGTGCAAGTAGGGTGTAACTAGGGTGTAACTATTGTCCAACCTAGACGCAACTAGGGTGAAACTAAGGCGCGAGTACGACATATCTAGGGTGCAAGTTGGGCGCAAGTTTGGCGCAACTAGGATGCAACTAGGGTGTAACGAGGGCGCAAGTAGGGCACAAGTAGGGCGCAAGAGGTGCACAACTAGGGGGCAATTAGGACGCATGTAGGACACAACTTGGGTGCAAGTACGGTGCAACTTGGACGCAAGTAGGATACAAGTAGACCGCAAGTAGGGCACAACTAGGGCGAAACTAGGACGCAAGTAGGACGCAAGTATGGTGCGAGTAGGGCGCAAGTAGGGCATAACTAGGACGCAACTAGGGTGCAAGTAGGGCGGAAGTAGGGTGCAACCAGGGCGCAGCTAGGGCACAACTAGGGCACCACTAGGGCGCAACTAGGGGACAAGTAGGATGCAACTAGGGCATAGTTATGACAGAACTAGAACGCAACTAGGGTGTAGCTAGTGCCCTCAAGTGGCGGGAATGGCGGCACTTTAGGTACAACTAGGGCACAAGTCGGGGGCAACTAGGATGCAAGTAGGACGCAACTATTGTGCAAATAGGGTACATAGAGGGTGCAACCAGGGTGCAACAAGGGCACAAGTAGGGCATAGCTAGTGTCCAACTGAGGCGGAAGAAGGGCGCAACTAGGGCGCAACTAGGGCTCGAGTAGGGCGCAACTAGGGCGTAAGTAGGTCACACCTAGGGCGCAACTATGGCGAAAGTAGGGTGCAAGTAAGGCACAAGTAGGGCAGAAGTAGGGTGCAACTAGGGCGCAACTAGGGTGTAACTAGGGCGCAAGTAGAATGCAAGTAGGACAAAAGTACGGCGTAGATAGGGTGCAACTAGGGTGCAATGACGGTGTAACTAGGGCCCAACTAAGGTGCAACTAGGGCGCAACCAGGGCATAGATAGTTCTCAATTGGGGCGCAACTAGGGCGCAACTAGGGCACAATTCGGGCGCAACAAGGATGCATGTACATCGCAACTAGGGCGTAACTAGGGCACACGTAGGGCGTAACTAGGGCGCAAGTAGGACGCAAGTAGGATGCAACTACGGTACAACTAGGGTGCAACTAGGGCACACATAAAGCGTAAGTAGGGTGAAAGTAGAAAACAACTAGGGTGCAACTAGAGTGCAAGTAGGCCGCAAGTAGGGCGCACGTAGGGCACAACTAGGGAACAACTACGGCACAACTAGGGCGCAAGTAGGGTGTAAGTAGGATTCAAGTAGGGTGCAACTAGGGTGGAACTATGGCACGACTAGGGCGCACCTAGGGCGTAAGTAGGGCGCAACTTGGTTATAGCTAGTGCCCAACTGAGGCGCAACTAGGGCGGAATTAGGGCGCAACTAGGGCGCAATTAGGGCGCAACTAGGGCGTAACTAAGATGCAACTAGGATGCAACTAGGACAAAAGTAGGGCACAAGTTGGGTGCAAGTAGGGTGCAAGTAGGGAGCAACTGGGGCGGAACTAGGGGGAAACTAGGGCGGAGCTAGTATCCAACTGAGGCGCAATTAGGGCACAACTAGGCCGCAACCAGACCGTAAGTAGGGCCTAGGTAAGGTGCAAGTAGGGCGTAACTAGAGTGCAACTAGAACGCAACTAGGGCGTAGATAGTGCCCAAATGAGGCACAACTAGGGGGCAACTAGGACATAGCCAGGGTGCAACTAGGATGTAACTAGGGCAAAACTAGGATGTAGGTAGGGCGCAAGTAGGGCAAAAGAATGGCACAACTAGGGCGCAACTAGGGTGCAACTAGGGTGCAACTAGGGTGCAATTAGGGCATAGCTAGTGTCCAACTGAGGAGCAACTAGGGCGTAATTAGGGTGCAATTATAACGCAACTAGGATACAAATAGGGCGTAACCAGGACACAAGTATGACCCGAGTAGGGCACAACTAGAGCGTAACTAGGCGACAACTAGGGCGCAACTAGGACATAACTAGGACGTAGCTAGTTCCTAACTGAGGCACAACAAGGACGCAACTGGGACGCAAGTAGGGTGGTAATAGTACGTAGCTAGGACAAATTTGGGTGCAAGTAGGATGCAAGTAGGGGGCAAGTACGGCGCAAGTAGGGTGCAACTAGGGTGTAGCTAGTTCCCAACTGAGGCACAACTAGGGCGCAACTAATGTGCAAGTAGGGCACAACTAGGTCTTAAGTTGGGTGTAACTAGGGCATAACAAGGGGGCAACTAGGGCACAACTAGGACGCAAGTAGGGCACAAGTAGAATGCAACTAAGGCACAACCAGGGTGTAATTGAGACGCAAGTAGGACACACCAAGGGCACAAGTACGACGCAACTAGGGTGCAATTAGGGCACAACTAGGGCGCAAGTAGGGTAAAACTAGGGCGAAACTAGGATGCAACTAGGATTCGATTAGGGTACAAGTAGTGTGCAAGTAGGGCGTAACTAGGGCGCAAGTAGGACGGAACTAGGGTGCAACTAGGGCACAACTAGGGGGCAAGTAGGGCGCAAGTAGGGTGCAACTAGGGCCCAATAAGGGCGCGACTAGGGAGCAACTAGGGCGTAGCTAGTGCCCAATTGAACTGCAACCAGGGCGCAACTAGGGCACAAGTGGGACACAACTAGGGCGCAAGTAGGGCCCAACTATTAAGCAATTAGGGGACAAATAGGGCGCAATCAGGGCGTAACTAGGACACAACTAGGGCGCAACTAGGTCATAGATAATTCCCAACTGATGCGCAACTAGAGCGCAACTAGGGCACAACTAGGACGCAAGTAGGGCGCGACTACGGTGCAACTTGGGCGCAAGTAGGGCGTAACTGGGTGTAAGTAGGCCGCAACTGGGTGCAAGTAGGGCGCAAGGAGGGTGCAACTAGGGCGCAACTAGGGCGCAAGTAGAGTGTAAGTAAGGTGCAACTTGAGTGCAACTAGGGCAAAACTAGGCCACAAGTAGGGCGCAAGTAGGACGTAACAAGGGCGCAACTAGGGCACAACTAGGGCCTAACTAGAAGAAACTATGGTGGAACAAGGGCGCAACTAGGGCACAACTAGGGTGTAGCTAGTTCCCAACTAGGGCGTAACTAGGGCGCAAGTCGGGCATGACTAATTCGCAAATACATCATAACTAGGACGCAACTATGGCACATCTAGGGCGAAACTAGGGCGCAAGTAGGGCGCAAGTAGGGTGCAACTAGGACGCAACTAGGGCGCAATTGGGGCGTAACTAGTGTGTAGGTAGGGTGAGAATAGGGTGTAAGTAGGGTGTAACTAGGGTACAACGAGGGCGTAACTAGGGCGCAAGAAGGGCGCAAGTAAGACGCAAGTAGGACGCAACTAGGGAGGAACTATTGCACAACTAGGGTGCATCTAGGGCGCAAGTAGAGTGCAAGTGGGATGAACTTAGGAAGCAACAAGGGCACAACTATAGTACAGGTAGGCTGTAAGTAGGGCGTAAGTAGGGTGCAACTAAGGCGCAATTAGGTCATAACTAGGGTGCAAGTAGGGTGCAAGTACGGCACAAGTAGGACGCAAGTAGGGCGCAACTAGGGTGGAACTATGGCACAACTAGGGTGCAGCTAGGGTGCAACTGGGGCGTAGCTAGTGTCCAAGTGAGGCGCAACAAGGGCGCATCCAGGGCGCAACTAGGGCACAACTAGGTTATAGCTAGTGCCAAATGGAGGCGCAAGTAAGGCGTAATTAGGGCACAACTAGGGCATAACTAGGACACAACCAGGATGCAACTAGGACGCAAGTATGGCGAAAGTAGGGCGCAAGTAGGGTGCAAGTAGGACGCAACTATGGCGCAACTAGGGGGCAACTAGGGCATAGCTATTGTCCAACTAAGGGACAATTAGGACGCAACTAAGGCACAACCAAACGGCAAGTAGGGCCCAAGTAGGGTGAAAGTAGGGTGCAACTAGAGCGTAACCAGGACGCAACCAGGCCGTAGCTAGTGCCCAAGTGAGGTGCAACTAGGGCGCAACTAGGGTGCAACTATGGGACAACAAGGACAAAACTAGGACGCAAGTAGGGCACAAGTAGGGCACAAGTAGGGCACAACTAGGGTGCAACAAGAGTGTAACTAGGGCATAGCTGGTGTCCTAGTGATGAGCATCTAGGGCGTAAGTAGGGTGCAATGAGGACGCAACTAGGATGCAAGTAGGACGCAACCAGGACGCAAATATGGCCCGAGTAGGGCGCAACTAGAGCTCAAGGCCACCTAGGCCACACCTAGGGCGCAACTAGTGCACAACTAGGACGTAACTAGGGCGTAGCTAGTTCCCAACTAAGGTGCAACTAGGCGTAATTAGGACGCAAGTAGTGCACAAGTAGGACATAACTAGGGCGAACTTGGGTGCAACTAGGGCGTAAGTAGGGCGTAAGTAGGGCGTAAGTAGGGTGCAACTAGGGTGTGGCTAGTCCCCAACTGAGGCACAACTAGGGCACAACTACGACGCAAGTAGGGCGCAACTAGGGCACAAGTTGGACGCAACTAGGGCACAACTAGGGGCCAACTAGGGTGCAAGTAGGGTGCAAGTAGGCCACAAGTAGGGGGAAACTAGGGCACAACCAGGGTACAATTAGGACACAAGTAGGACACAATTAAGGCGCAACTAGGGTGCAAGTAGGGCACAAGTAGGGCGCAAGTAGGGTACAACTAGGGCGCAACTAGGCCACAACTAGGACGCAAGTAGGACGTAAATAAGGTGCAATTAGGGCAAAAGTAGAGCGCAAGTAGGGAACAACTAGGGCGCAACTAGGGCATAACTAGGGGGCAAGTAGGGCGTAAGTAGGGCGCAACTACGGCCAAATAAAGGTGCAACTAGGGAGCAACTAGGGCATAGCTAGTGCCCCATTGAGGTGCAACTAGGGCACAACTAAGGTACAAGTGGGGCACAACTAGGGCTCAAGTAGGGCGTAACTATTGCGCAAGTAGGACGCAAGAAGGGTGCAACCAGGGTGCAACTAGGACGCAACTAGGGCGGAACTAGGGTATAGCTAATACCCAACTAAGGCGCAACAAGGTCGCAACTAGGGTGCAACTAGGGCTCAAGTAGGACGGAACTAGGGTACAAGTAGGGCGTAACTACCGCATAACTAGGGTGCAAGTGGGGCACAGTTGGGCGCAAGTAGGGCGTAAGTAGGGCACAAGTAGGATGCGACTAGGACTCAAGTAGGGTGTAAGAAAGGTGCAGCTAGGACGTAACTAGGGCACAACTAGGGCACAACTAGGGCGCAACTAGGACTCAACTAGGGTACAACAAGGGTGCAACTAAGGCACAACTAGGGCATAACGAGTCCTCAACTGAGGTGCAACTAGGGCGCAACTAGGACGCAAGTCGGACACAACTAGTGCGCATGTACAACACAATCAGGGCACTGCTAGGGTGCAACTAGGGTGCAACTAGGGCGCAAGTAGGGCCCTAGTAGGGTGTAAGTAGGGTGCAACTAGGGCACAACTAGGGCAAAAGTAGGGCGCGAGTGAGGCACAAGTAGGGCGCACGTAGGGCGCAACTAGGGTGAAACTATGGCACAACTAGGGCGCAACTAGGACACAACTCGGGCGCATCTTGGGCGTAGCTAGTGTTCAATTAAGGCGCAACTAGGGCGAATCTAGGGCCAAACCAGGGCACAACTAGGTTGTAGCTAGTGTCCAACTGAGGTGTAACTAGGGCACAATTAGGGCACAACTAGGGCGCAAATAGGACGCAACTAGGAAGTAACTAGAGCGCAAGTATGGCGCAAGGAGGGCGCAAGTAGGGCGTAACTAGGGCGCCACTAGGGGCAGCTAAGGCGTAGCTAGTGTCTAACTACGGCGAACCTAGGGCGCAACTAGGGCGCAACTTGGGCGCATCTAGGGCACAAGTAGGGCGTAACTATGGTTTAAGTGGGATGCAAGTAGGGCGTAGGTAGGGTGCAAGTAGGGTGCAACTAGGGCGTAACTAGGAAGAAAGTAGGGCACACATGGGGTGCAAGTAGGGTGCACCTAGGGCACAAGTAGGGCGCAAGTAGGGAAAAACTAGGGCGTAACTAGGGCGCAAGTACGGTGCAAGTACGGTGTAAGTACGGCGTAAGTATGGCGTATCTAGGGCGCAACTAGGGTGCAACTAGGGCGCAACTAGGACGTAATTAGGGCATAAGGAGGGTGCATGTAGGGAGAAACTAGGCCGCAACTAGGACACAACTAGGATGTAAGGAGGGCACAAGTAGGTTGCAAGTAGGGCGTAACAAGGATACAACTAGGGTGCAAATAGAATGCAACTAGGGTGCAAGTAGGGTGGAACCAGAGTGTGCCAGAGTTGTGCCAAAGTTGTGCCAGAGTTGGGCAAGAGTTGTGCCAGATTTGTGCCAGAGTTGTGCCATAGTTGTGCCAGAATTGTGCCGGAGTTGTGCCAGGGTTGTGCCAGAGTTGTGCTATAGCTATGCTAGAGGTGTGCCAGACTTGTGCCACAGTTGTGCCATGGTTGTGCCATGGTTTTGCCAGTGTTTTTGTGCCATGTTTGTGTGATAGTAATGCCAGATTTGTGCCATAGTTGTGCCAGAGTTGTGCCAGAGTTGAGCCAGCATTGTGCCAGAGCTGTGCCAGAGTTGTGCCAGAGTTGTACCAGAGTTGTGCCATGGTTGTGCCAGAGTTGTGCCAGACCTGTGCAAGAGTTGTGCCAGAGTTGTGCAAGAATTGTGCCAGAGTTGCACCATAGTTTTTCAAAGTTGTGCCATAGTTGTGCCAGAGTTGTGCCAGAGGTGTAGCACAATTCTTCCAGGGTTGTGCAAGACTTGTGCCAGAGTTGTGCCAAACTTGTGACAGGGTTGTGCCATTGTTTGCCAAAGTTGTGCCAGAGTTGTGCCAGAGTTGTGCCAGAGTTGTGCCAGAGTTTTGTCAGAGATGTGCCTGAGTTGTGCCAGAGTTGTGCCAGAGTCGTGCCAGTGTGTGCCAGAGTTGTTCCAGAGTTATCCTGAGTTGTGCCAGAGATGTGCTAGAGTTGTGCCAGAGTTGTCCCAGAGTTGTGCCAGAGTTGTGCAACATTTGTGCGACAGTTGTGCCAGAGTTGTGCCAGAGTTGCGCCAGAGTTGTGCCAGAGTTGTGCATTAGTTGTGCCCAAATTGTGCCAGTGTTGTGCCAGGGTTGTGCCAGAGTTGTGCCATAGTTGTGCCAGAGGTGTGTCAGAGTTGTGCCACAGTTGTGCCATTTTTGTGCCAGTGTTGTTGTGCCAGTTTTGTTGTGCCAGAGTTTGCCAGAGTTGTGCCAGCGTTGTGCCATAGTTTTGCCAGAGTTATGCCAGGGTTGTGCCAGCATTGTGCCAGAGTTGTGCCAGAGTTGTGCAAGAGTTATGCCAGAGTTTTGCAAGAATTGTGCCAGAGTTGTGCCAGACTGTTGCCAGGGTTGTGCCAGCATTGTGCCTGTGTCGTGCCATAGTTGTGGCAGAGTTGTGCTAAAGTTGTGCCAGATTCGCGCCAGAGTTGTGCGTGAGTTGTGGCAGACTTGTGCTAAAGTTGTCACAGAGTTGTGTCAGAGTTATGCCATAGATGTTCGAAAGTTATGCCAGAGTTGTGCGAGAGTTGTGCCAGAGTTGTGCTAGAGTTGTGCCAGAGTTGTGCCATTTTTGTGCCACAGTTGTACCAGAAATGTGCCAAAGTTGTGTCTTATTTGTGCCAGAGTTGTGCAAGAGTTGTGCCAGAGTTGGGCTAGAGTTGTGCCAGAGTTGTGCCAGAGTTGTACCATAGTTGTGCCATAGTTGTGCCAGGGTTGTGCAAGAGGTGAGCCACAGTTGTGCCAGAGTTATGCCATTGTTTTGCCAGATTTGTGCCAGAGTTGTGTCATAGTTTTCCAAAATCGTGCTATAGTTGGGCCAGAGTTATGCCAGAGTTGTGCCTCAGTTCTGCCAGATTTGTGCCAGAGTTGTGCAAGAGTTGTGCGAGAGTTGTGCCAGAGTTGTGGCAGAGTTGTGCCAGAGTTGTGGCATAGTTGTGCCAGAGGTCTGCCACAGTTGTGCCAGAGTTGTGCCATAGTTTTGCCACATTTGTGCCAGATTTGTGTCATAGTTTTCCAAAGTTGTGCCATAGTTGAGCCAGAGTTATGCCAGAGTTGTGCCAGAGTTGTGCCAGAGTTATGCCAGACTGGAAAGAAGTCTTGCACAACTATGGCACAACTCTGGCACAATTTTGGAAAACTATGGTACAACTCTGGCACCACTCTGGCACAAATCTGGCACAACAATGGCACAACTGTGGCACAACTGTGGCACAAATCTGGCACAACTATGGCACAACTCTAGCACAACTCTGGCACAACTCTGGCACAAATCTTGCACAACAATGGCACAACTATAGCATAACTCTGGCAAAACTCTGGCACAACTCTTGCACAACTCTGGCACAACTCTGGCTTAAGTCTGGCCCAAATCAAGCATAACACTGGTACAACTTTGGAAAAAATCTGGCACACCTCTGGCACATCTCTGGCACAACTCTGGCATAACTTTGTCAATGTGGCACTACTCCGGCACAACTCTGACAAACTCTGGCACAACTTGGGCACAACTCTGGCACAACTCTGGCACAACTCTGGCAGAATGCTGGCATAACTCTGGCACAAATCTGGCACAACTCTGGCACAACTCTGGCACAACTCTGGCACAACTCTGTCATAACTCTGGCACAACCTTGGTAAAACTATAGCACAGCTGTGGCACAACTCTGGCACCACTCTGGCACAACTATGGCACAACTCTGGCACAACTCTGGGTCAAATCTTGAACAAGCCTGGCCCAACTCTGGCACAACTCTGGCAAAACTCTGGCAAAACTCTGGCACAACTCTGGCACGACTCTGGCACAACTCTGGCACAACTCTGGCACAACTCTGGCACAGTTCTGGCACAACTCTGGCACAACTCTGGCACAACGTTGGCACAAGACTGGCACAACTCTGGCACAACCTTGGCACCACTCTGGCACAACTATGGTAAAACTGTGGCACAACTATGGTAGAAATCTGGCACAACCCTGGCACAACTCTGACACATTACAGGTACAAATCTGGCGCAACTCCTGCACAAATGTTGCACAACTCTGGCACAACTTTGGCACAACTTTGGCACAACTCTGGCACAGCTCTGGCACAACTCTTGCATAGCTCTGGCACAACTCAGGCACAACTCTGGGATAACACTGGCACAAATCTGTTACAACTATGGCACAACCCTGGGACAAGTCTTGCACAAGTATGGCACAACTCTGGCCCAACTTTGGAAAAGTATGGCCGGACTCTGGCACATATCCGGCAAAAACATGGCACAGCTCTGGCACAACTCTGGCACAACTCTGGAAGAACTTTGGCACAAGTCTGGCACAACGTTGCCTTAACTGTGGTGCAACTGTTGCACAACTCTGGCACAACTATGACACAGATCTAGCACAAGTCTGGCACAACTCTGGCACAGGTATGGTGCAAATCTGGCACAACTATGGCACAACTCTGGCACAACCATTGCACAGCTTTGGCACAAATCTGGCACACCTCTGGCACAGCTCTGGTACAAATCTGGCACAACTCTGGCACAACTCTGGCACAAATCTGCTTCAGTTCTGGCACAATGATTGCAGAATTCTGTTACAACTCGGACACAAATCTGTCATAACAACTCTGGCACAACCATAACACAGCTATGGCATAGCTGTGGCACAAGTCAGGCACAACTATGGCACAACTCTGGCACAACTCTGGCACAACTCTGGAACAAGTCTGGAATAACTGTGGCACAAATCTGTCATCACTCTGGCACAACTAGGGCCCATCTATGGCAAAACTCTGGCACACCTATGGCACAACTCTCGCACAGCTCTGGCACAACTCTGGCACAACTCTGGAACAATTCTGGAACAATTCTGGAACAACTCTGGCACAACTCTGGCAAAACTCTAGCACAATGCTGGAACACCTCTGCCACAACTCTAGCACAACTCTGGCACAACTCTGGCACAACTCTGGCACAACTCTGGCACAACTCTGGCACAACTC
>SZWC01009711.1:44743-54754 GCA_023375785.1 Penium margaritaceum
ACCTCTGGCACAACTCTGGCACAACTCTGGCAGAACTATGGTAAATCTCTGGCACGACTCACGCACACCTCTGGCATGACCCTGGCACAAATCTCGCATAACTCTGGCACAACTCTGGCACAACTATGGCAAACCTCTGGCAAGCCTCTGGCACATCTCTGGCACAACTCTGGCACAACACTGGCACAACTCTGGCACAACTCTGTCACAACTCTGTCACAACTCTGTCACAACTCTGGCACAACTATGGCATAACTCTGGAACAATGCTGGCACAACTCTGGGACAACTCTTGCACAACTATGGCACAACTCTGGCACAAAAACTCTGGTGCTACCACGGCATAACGATGGCGCAACTGTGGCACCACTCTGGCAAAAACATGGCACAACTCTAGAAGAACCCTGGTACAACTCTGGCACAAATCTGGCACACCTATGGCACAACTCTGGCAGAACTATGGCACAACTCTGGCACAACTCTGGAAAAACTCTGGCACAACTCTTGCACAACTCTGGCACAAGTCTTGCACCACTCTGGCACAACTTTGACAACTCTGCTATAACTTTGGCAAGCTACGGCACACCTCTGGCACAAATCTGGCACAACTCTGGCACAAATCTGGCACAACTTTGGCATAACTCTGGTACAACTCTGAAACAATCCTGGCACAACGCTAGAACCACTCTGGCATAACTCAGGCACAACTCTTGCACAACTATGGAAAAACTCTTGCACAACTCTGGCACCACTCTTGAAAAACTCTGGCGCAACTCTGGCACAACTCTGGCACAACACTGGCACAATTCTGGCACAACTCTGGCACAACTCTGGCACAACTCTGGCAAACCCTTGGCAAAAGTATGGCACAGCTCTGGCACAACACTGCCACAACTCTAGGACGGTTATGGCACAACTTTGGCACAACCCTAGCACAACTCTGCAACAACTCTGGCACAACTCTGGCACAATTCTGGCACGAATCTGGCACAAACCTGGCAAAAATCTGGCACAACTTTGGCACAACTCTATCACAACTCTAGCACAACTCTGTCACAACTCTGGCACAACTTTGGCACAACTCTGACACAACTCTGACACAACTATGGCACAACACTAGCACAACTCTGGCACAACTCCGGCACAACTCTGGCACAACTCCGGCACAACTCCTGCACAAGTATGGCACAACTCTGGCATAACTCTGTCAAAAATCTGGCACAACTATGGCACAACTCTGGCACAAATCTGGCACAAGTCTGGCACAACTCTAGCACAAGTCTGGCACAACTCTGGCACAACTCTGGCATACCTCTGGCACAACTCTGGCACAACACTAAGACAACTATGGCACAACTCTGGCACAACTTTGGCAAACTATGGTGCAACTCTGGCACAACTCTGGCACAACCATTGCACAACTCTGGCACAACTATGGTACAACTCTGGCAGAATGCTGGCACAAGTCTGGCACAACTCTGGCATATTCCTGGCACAACACTGTAACCTGTCTGGCACAACTCAGGCACAAATCTGGCACAGCTCTGGCACAACTCTGGCACACATATGGGAAAACCTTAGCACAACTCTGGCACAACTCTGGCACAACTCTGGCATAACTCTGTAAACAACTATGGCACATCTCTGGCTCAGCTCTGGCACAATCCTGGCACAACTCTGGCACAAATCGTGCACAACCCTGGCACAAATTTGGCACAACTCTGCCACAACTCTGGCACAAATCTGGCACAACTCTGGCACAACTGCAGCACAACACTGGCCCACCTCTGGAACAACTCTGGCACAACTCTGGCATTACTCTATCAAACTATGGCACAACTATGGCACAACTATGGGACAACTCTGGCACAACTCTTGCACAATTCTACGACAACTCTGGCACAAACATGCTACAACCTGTACAAGACTACGGCTTATCTCTGGCACAACTTTGACAAAATATGGCACAACTCTGGCACAACTATGGTACAACCCTGGCACAATTATGGTACAACTCTGGCAAAACTCTGGCAGAACTCTGGCACAACTCTGAAACAGCACTAGCAAAAATCTGGCACAACTCTGGCACAACTCTGGCACAGCTCTTGTACAACTCTGGAACAACTCTGGCACAGCTCTGGCACAACTCTGGCACAACTCTGGCACAACTCTGGCACAACTCTGACACAACTCTGGCACAACTCTCGCACAATTCTGGCACAAATATGGCGCAACTATGGCATAGCTCTGGCACAACTATTGCACAACTCTGGCACACCTCGAACACAACTCTGGAACAACTCTGGCACAGCTCTGGCACAACTCTGGCACAACTCTGACACAACTCTGGCACAACGCTGGCACATCTCTGGCACAACTCTGGCACAACTCTGACACAACTCTGGCACAACGCTGGCACATCTCTGGCACAACTCTGGCACAACTCTGACACAACTCTGGCACAACGCTGGCACATCTCTGGCACAACTCTGGCACAACTCTGACACAACTCTGGCACAACGCTGGCACATCTCTGGCACAACTCTGGCACAACTCTGACACAACTCTGGCACAACGCTGGCACATCTCTGGCACAACTCTGGCACAACTCTGACACAACTCTGGCACAACGCTGGCACATCTCTGGCACAACTCTGGCACAACTCTGACACAACTCTGGCACAACGCTGGCACATCTCTGGCACAACTCTGGCACAACTCTGACACAACTCTGGCACAACGCTGGCACATCTCTGGCACAACTCTGGCACAACTCTGACACAACTCTGGCACAACGCTGGCACATCTCTGGCACAACTCTGGCACAACTCTGACACAACTCTGGCACAACGCTGGCACATCTCTGGCACAACTCTGGCACAACTCTGACACAACTCTGGCACAACGCTGGCACATCTCTGGCACAACTCTGGCACAACTCTGACACAACTCTGGCACAACGCTGGCACATCTCTGGCACAACTCTGGCACAACTCTGACACAACTCTGGCACAACGCTGGCACATCTCTGGCACAACTCTGGCACAACTCTGACACAACTCTGGCACAACGCTGGCACATCTCTGGCACAACTCTGGCACAACTCTGACACAACTCTGGCACAACGCTGGCACATCTCTGGCACAACTCTGGCACAACTCTGACACAACTCTGGCACAACTCTGGCACAATTCTGGCACAACTATGGCACAACTCTGGCACAACTATGTTACAACTCTGGCAGAACGCTAGAACAAGTCTGGCACAATTCTGGGACAGCACTGGCACAAATGTGGCAAAACTCTGGCACAACTCTGGCACAATTCTCGCACAATCTGGCACATATCTGACACAACTATTGCACAATGCTGGCATAACTCTGGCACAACTGTGGCACAGCTCTGGCACATCCATGGCACAACTCTGGGAAAACTCTGGCACCACTCTGGCACAACTCTGGCACAAAGCTTTCAGAGCTCGGACACAACTCTGGCATAACTCTGGCACAAATCTGGCACAACTCTGGCACAACTCTGGCACAACTCTGGCAGAATGCTGGCACAACTCTGGCACAACTGTGGCAGAACCATGGTAAAACTATGGCACAGCTGTGGCACAACTCTAGCACAACTTCGGCACAACTATGGCACAACTCTGGCACAATTCCCGCACAACTCTGGTATAAACCTGGCACAACTCTCGTACAACTATGGAAGAACTTTAACACAACTCTGACTCAACTCTGGCACCAACCTGGGACAACTCTCGCACAACTATCGCACAACTCTGGCACAACTCTGGCACAACTCTGGCACAACTCTTCCACAACTCGGCCACAACTCTGGAATAACTCTGGCACAACTCTGGCACGACTATGGCACAAATCTGGCACAACTCTGGCACAGCTCTGGAACAACTCTTACACAACTATGGCACATCTCTGGCACAACAGTGGCAAACTCTGGCATAACTATGGCACAACTCTGACGCAACTCTGGCACAACTGTGGTACAACTCTGGCACATCTGGCACAGCTTTGGCACAAACAGCACAACTCAGGCACAGCTCTGGCACAACTATGGCACAACTCTGGTGCAACGCTTGCACAACTCTAACACAACTATGGCACAACAGTGGCACGACTCTGGAACAACTTTGGAACAACTCTGGCACAAGTATTGCACAAACTGGCACATCCCTGGCACAAATCTGGCACAACTCTGGCACAACTCCGGAATAACTGTGGCACAACTCTGGCACAACTCTGGCACAAATCTGGCACGACAGCTCTTGCACAACCATGGCACAACTATGGAACAACTGTGGCACAAATCTGACACAACTCTGGCACATCAATAGCACAACTCTTGCAAAAGCCTGGCACAAATGTGGCACAACTATGGCACAACTCTGGCACAGCTTTGATACAACTTTGGCACAACTCTGCGACGACTCTGGCACAACTCTGGCACAACTCTGGCACAACTCTTGCACGACTCTGGCACAACTCTGGCACAACTATGGCACAAATCTGGCATAACTCTGGAGTAACTCTGGCACAACTCTGGCACAACTCTCACACAAGTATGGCACAACTCTGGCACAACTTTGGCAAACTCTGGCACAACGCTGGTACAACTCTGGCACAAATCTGGCATAACTCTGGAGTAACTCTGGCACAACTCTGGCACAACTCTCACACAAGTATGGCACAACTCTGGCACAACTTTGGCAAACTCTGGCACAACGCTGGTACAACTCTGGCACAACTATGGGAAAGCACTGGCATAAATGTGGCACAACTTTGGCACAACTCTGGCACAACTCTGTCACAACTCTGGCACAACTCTGGTACAAACCTGGCACAACTATTGCACAACTCTGGCATAACTATGGCACAACTCTGGCACAGCTCTGGCACAACTCTGGCACAACTCTGGCACAACTCTGGCACAACTCTGACACAACTCTGGCACAACTCTGGCACAACTCTGGCACAACTCTGACACAATCCTGGCACAACTCTGGCACCACTCTGGCACACCTCTGGCACAAAGCTTTCGCAACTCTGACACAAATCGTGCACAACTCTGGCACGACTCTGGCAGAACCATGGTAAATCTATGGTACGGCTGTCGCACAAATCTAGCACAACTTTGGCACAACTCTGACACAACTACGGCACAACTCTGGCACAAACCTGGCACAAGTCTTGCACAACTTTGGCACAACTCTGCCACAACTCTGGCACAACTCTGGCACAACTCTTGCTAGACTCTGGCACAACTCTGGCAAAACATTGGCACAACTCTGGCAAAAATCTGGCACAACTCTGGCACAGCTCCGGCACAACTATGGCACAGCTCTGGCACAACTTTGGCACAACTCTGGCACAACTCTGGCACAGCACTCGCACAACTCTGGCAACCCTGGCACCACTCTGGCACAACTCTAGCACAAATCTTGCACAACTGTGGCACAACTCTGGCACAACTATGGCATAACTTTGGAAAACGATTGCACACCTCACAACTCTGGCACAACTGTGGCACAATCCTGGCACAACCCTGGCACAACCCTGGCACAACCCTGGCACAACTATGGCACAACTCTGGCACAGCGCTAAGATAACTCTGGCAGAAATCTGGCACAACTCAGACACAACTAGGGCACAGCCATGGCACCACCATTGCACAACTTTGGCACAACTATTGCACAATGCTGGGACAACTCTGGCACAACTATGGCACAACTCTGTCATAACTCTGGCACAACCTTGGTATAACTATAGCACAGATGTGGCACAACTCTGGCACAACTCTGGCACAACTCTGGGTCAAATTTGGAAAACTGTGGCACAACTCTGGCACAACTCTGGCACAACTGTGGAACAACTCTGGCACAACTATGGCACAACAATGGCACAACTCTGGCACAACTCTGGCAACCCTGGCACCACTCTGGCACAACTCTAGCACAAATCTTGCACAACTCTGGAACAACTCTTGCACAAGTCTGGCAGGACTCTGGCACAATTATGGTACAACTCTGGCATAAGTGTGCCACAACTCTGGCACAACTCTGGCACAACTCTCGCACAACTTTCGCACACGTCTGGCACAAACTCTGGCACAACTCTGGCACAACTCTGGCACAACTCTGGCAGAACTGTGGCACAACTCTGGCACAACTATGGCATAACTTTGGAAAACGATTGCACACCTCACAACTCTGGCACAACTATGGCATAACTTTGGAAAACGATTGCACACCTCACAACTCTGGCACAACTGTGGCACAATCCTGGCACAACCCTGGCACAACCCTGGCACAACCCTGGCACAACCCTGGCACAACTATGGCACAACTGTGGCACAGCGCTAAGATAACTCTGGCAGAAATCTGGCACAACTCAGACACAACTAGGGAACAGCCATGGCACCACCATTGCACAACTTTGGCACAACTATGGCACAATGCTGGGACAACTCTGGCACAACTATGGCACAACTCTGTCATAACTCTGGCACAAGCTTGGTATAACTATAGCACAGATGTGGCACAACTCTGGCACAACTCTGGGTCAAATTTGGAAAACTGTGGCACAACTCTGGCACAACTCTGGCACAACTGTGGAACAACTCTGGCACAACTATGGCACAACAATGGCACAACTCTGGCACAACTCTGGCACAAATCTTGCACAACCCTGGCGCAACTATGGCACAAATCTGGCACAACTCTGGCACAACTCTGGCACAACTCTGGCACAAATCTTGCACAACCCTGGCGCAACTATGGCACAAATCTGGCACAACTCTGGCACAACTCTGGCACAACTCTGGCACAAAATTGGCACAACTCTGTATTGGAAAAACTAGAATTAGGTTTTTCCCTGTATGTATCCAATGGCAAAAGAAAAAGGGGCAAGACGGAGGGCCAGGGGAGAGACGCCACTCTCTCCCCTAACCCTCTGCCCTGCCTACTCTACTCTACTCTACTCTATCCTGCTAGGATCAGGAGAGAGGGTAATCCCATGCCTCGCCCTGTCCACTTGGTACCTGTTGTTCTAAGGACTATGGATGAGCGACAGAATAAAAAATGGAGTTTATTGCACTTCCGTGCTAAGTGGGCTGGAGCAAGGAGCGGAGGCGAGAAGAGGAGCTGACGTGGACAACTGGGGTAAGGTATCCAGGCAGAGTGCAAAGGATGCCGGACACCCACCGGACTACTTTCGATGATGGATCTGTCGATCCATTGTAAATAAGTAAGCTACGGTTGACGAACTCCAAAGAAAAGAAGATCCACGGCCTATGACAAAGAGATAACTAAAGGAGGGTCACCAAATGAGGGGAGGCTGTGCGAGCAAGCCAGCAGCGCAGTGTGACCGCACCCCAAGGCGAGCACAGCTGTCTCACGCCGGCAGACTGCCTTCTCGCACTGTGGATCACACACGGTGTTCCGGCACAAGCAAAGACGGAGGCCGAACCAAGACCCAGACTATATTAGCTAGATGAGAGACTAGTTGTAGTTTTAATCTGTTCAGTTGTATTTCTGCTCATAACCATATTCTCCTCTCTGGTGTCAATGGGTAGCCCTTTGGTGTCATTGTCAGATGACTGGTTTTGAGTGCTGAAAAACTGTGGCTGGTTCCAACTGTCACGGACTTGTTCAAGATGGCATTCTAAGTTCTACATTTCTTCACTCTGGCACAACTCTTAGCACAATGCTGCCCCACTTCTGGCACAACTCTGACACAACTCTGGCACAACTCTGACATAACTCAGGCATCACTTTGGCACAACTCTGGAACAAATCTTACACAACTATGGCTTAACTCTGGCACAACTTTGGCAAACTCTGGTACAACTCTGGCACAACTACGGCACAACTCTGGCACAATTTTGGTACACCTCTGGCACAACGCTGGCACTTCTCTGAGACAGCATTGGCACATATGTGGCACAACTCAGGCACAACTCTGGCACAACACTGGCACATATCTGGCACACCTCTGGCACAACCATTGAACAACTTTGACATAACTATGGCACAACTCTCGCACAACTCTGGCACAACTTTGCACAACTCTGGCACATCTATGGGAAAACTCTGGCAGAACTCTGGCACAATCCTGGCACAACTCTGGAACTAATCTGGCATAACTCTGGCACAAATCTTGTACAAATCTGGCACAACTCTTGCACAACTGTGGCACAACTCTCGCACAATTGTTGCACAACTCTCTTGCACAACTCTATGACAACTCTTGCACAAGTTTGTCAGAACTCTGGCACAACTCTGGCACAACTCTTGCACAAGTCTGGCACAACTCTGGCATAGCCCTGGCAGAACTAGGGCATAGTTAGTGCCCAAATGAGGCGCAGCTATGGTGCAACTAGGGCGCAACTAGGGTGCAACTAGGGCGCAACAAGGTGTGTCCTTCTTTTGCCCTACTCGTATGTAGGGTGCGAGTAGGGCGCAAGTAGGATGCAACTAGGGCGTAATTAGGGCACAACAAGTGCGTAGCTAGTGCCCAACCGTGGCTCAACTAGGGTGCAACTAGGTTGCAACTAGGGCGCAATTAGGGCGGACGTACGGCACAACTTGGGCGCAAGTACGGCGAAAGAAGGACACAAATAGGGCGCAAGTATGGTGCAACTAGGGCGCAACTAGGGTGCTCTTAGAGCGCAAGTAGGGCACAAGTAGGGTTCAAGTAGGGTGCAACTAGGTCATAACTAGAGCGCAACTAAGGCGCAAGTAGGGCACAAGTAAGGTGCAACAAGGGCGCAAGTAAGGCATAACTAAGGTACAAGTAGGATGCAAGTAGGGCATAAGTAGTGCCTAACTAGGGCGTAACTAGGGCGCAACTAGGGCGCAAGTAGGGCGTAACTAGGGCACAAGAAGGGTGTAAGTATGGTACGACCAGGGCACAATTAGGGCACAGGTAGGACACAAGAAGAGTGCAACTAGAGGGCAACTAGGCTGAACGTAGGGTGCAAGTAGGGTGCAACAAGGGCACAACTATGGCTCAACTAGGGCGCACCTAAAGCACAACTAGGGCGCACCTAGGGCACAACTAGGACGTAGCTAGTGCCCAACTTAGACGTAACTAGGGCGCAACTAGGGCGCAAGAAGGACATAACTAGGGCACAAGTAGGACGCAAGTAGGGCACAACTAGGGTACAACTAGGTGCAACTAAGGTGTAGCTAGGGTGTAGCTAGTGTCAAACTGAGGCGCAACTAGGACGCACCTAGGGCGCAAGGAGGGTGCAACTAGTGCGCAAGTAGGGCGCAACGAGAGCACGGGAAGTGTAACGAAGTGCCCTCTTTTTTCTGGCATATTCGGGGCCTCACCCACAATTCGGGGCCACTCAAGGCATTTTCCGTTTTTTGGATATATGCCAGGAGGTCTGGCTCGACCCCGACGGCTCGCAACAGCGAGGAGGAGGAGCGAGCGAGCGAGCGCGTGAGCGAGCGCCGGCGTGGGGGTCACGCCGGTGCTAGGGGGCTGTTTCGCGCGAACCCCCATGTGGCGTTCCGAACACGCCACGCGGGGGTGGCTTCCCCCCCTCTCGACGGGTAGCGTAACGGCGACGCTACCCGCCGAGGGGTCATTTCGACGGACGACTCCCAGCAACAGTCGCGGTCAACGGCGGCAGCAAAAACGGTGGCTGCGACCGCGCGACGGTCGCAGCACTTCCGGTGGCGCGCGCAGCACGGCGACCGCACCCACCGCCGCGAGACATACGCGACCAACGGGGCGGCTCGCCGAGAGACACAAGGACCGTCGATCTCGACGATCGACGGCCGGGGACTTCTCGCACTAGACATTAGGTGCAAGTAGAGCACCAGGTTCAGGTGCAAGCAGAGCACCGAGTTCAGGTGCAAGTAGCTTGTCGTAGCAAGCTAGGGAAGCAGTAGGCTGAGGCCTGGGCTAGCCAGCCGGACAGTATAAATACCCTGTACTCAGTTCAATCTCATTAACCTGTATTTTCCAGCTCTGGCTTCC
>SZWC01009711.1:55057-66222 GCA_023375785.1 Penium margaritaceum
CAGAGAGCACCCACTCTCACATCTGGTATCAGAGCCAGAGCCAGGCGTTGGGCGGAAGCGCTGCCGGAGCTCGCGAAACCTCAAGGAGCGAAGGCACAGACTACGCCAGACAACGTCGAGGCTGATCGAGAGGGAGATTGCTGGACCAGACTTCGAAGCCAACGCACAAGCCAACCTCTGGAAAAAAATTGTACATTTCTAGAGCGTCCACACGGCCTACCGTGCGTGCGCGGGAGACGACGGGTGACTCCCACGCACTTCGAAGACCTCAGATTTTCGTCCCGGACTGCCGAATTGCTGCCGGAAAATTTTTCGATTGCTACCGAAACGCTGCCAATTTTTTTCGAAGGATCTCCAGTGGCTAAAATTTATCTAGAGCCATGGAGCAGGCCCTGCAGCAGATCGTAGAGCAGCTGGGAGCCCTCAAGCTGGAGAACGAGCGGCTCAATCGGCAGATGGCTGACCTACGCGACGGGACTGGCGCTGGACAGGTTGGGGCGGCCCGGTCAAGGAGTCCGCCGAGACCAAAGCCAAAGGCTCCGGAAGCGTTCAATCCCTCTGTCAAGGGAGCGAGCGTTTGGACCTGGTTGTTCGCAATGAACAGCTACTTTGGGGCTCTGGGTCACCCTCCAGAGGACGATGTTGTGCGTGTGTCATTCGCGGTGACACTGCTACGCGGAGCAGCATTGGAGTGGTGGAGGCAGCTGAATATGCTGGCCACTCGAGGTGGAGGTGGGAACGCAGCTGTGCAACATGCCGTGTTGTGGCAGCCAGGCGCGGTGCAAGCTGAAGCTCGCGTGCCATCAGAGATCGATTTGATCTCGTGAACGCCTCCATGGTCGCACGCAACAAGCTGAAGCAGCTGAAGCAGATCGGCTCGGTACAGGAGTACACACGCCGTTTCTTGGCGTTGTGCTTGGAGATCGACGACCTGAGTGAGCCGGAGATGGCAGACAAGTACCATGATGGTTTGAAGGCGGAAATTCAGCGCACGCTGGCACTCAGCGGAATCACGGAGTTCCAGGCGATGGTAGCCACTGCTGAGCGCGTTGACGCGCTACGCTACCATCGAGGGGGTTTCCGTGAGAAGCAAGAGAATTTTCAGCGTCGAGCACAGCACCAACAAGCTGACCCCATGGAGATCGACGCAGTGCAAGGAGGCCAGCAGCAGAGCAAACCGCGTGGTGGGAACTGCTAGATCTGCGGGAAGCCTGGGCACCACAAGAAGGACTGCAAGAAGAAGCAGCAGGGAAACGGCAACCAGCAGTGAGTGGCGGGCGGCCATCTGCTGGGAAAGCTTCGTCTGCATCAGCGAACACCAGCCCCGAAAGTCCTTCGACAACTAGGGAGCTGCCAAGTGTATTGCTGCGGAGCGAAAGAAGTGGGAGTGTTTCGGGGATCCTCCTGAAAGCAGAAATTTCATCGGCTGGTTCTGCGGACGGCGAGGGGCGCCAGACTCGCCGGCAGATTAAAGCGTTACTGGATTGCGGCGCGTCGCACTCATTCTTCAGCGACGAGCTTGCAAAGAGGTTGGGGCTTGCACGGCTACCCGGGAAGCCAATTACGGCCAAGTTGGTACAAGGAGAGCTGGAGTGCGGATTGCCTCTGAAGCCTCTGAGGATCCGTTTGGGCAAGCTGTCGTGCGATGTGAACTTTCGCACGTGGCCGATGGATACCTACGACGCCATTTTGGGGCGTGACTGGCTGCACCGGTGGAATCCTGCTGTGGATTGGGTGCGCAGCCAGGTGAAAGTGAAGAAATGCGGAGAGCAAATCATTTTGCCGTTGTGGGCAGAGGAGAAGGACTCCAAGGCACGCAAGGTGCCGCAGTTGAGTTACGTGCAACTAAAGCGCTGTCAGCGCAAGGGGGATCAAGTGTACCTTGTGTGGATGCGGCAAAAGGTAGCAGCTGAAGAGGTGGAAGTGTTGGCAGCAGAGACAAAGCAACCGGAGAGAGAGCAGCAGAAAGCACCTGTAGCAGAGCTGTCGGAAGGCGTCAAGGGAGTGTTGGACAGCTACAGTGACGTGTTTCCTGCTGAGCTGCCAAAAGGTTTACCACCGAAGCGGAACATCGACCAAAAAATTGATCTGGTTCCGGGAGCAACTCCAACGGTACGAGCTGCTTATCGCATGAGCGATAATGAGCTGGGTGAGCTGAGGAAGCAGTTGGAGGAGCTGACGGAGCAAGGGTTCATCAGACCGTCGGTGTCACCTTACGCTGTACCGGTCCTCTTTGTGAAGAAAAAGACAAGGGAGCTACGGATGTGCGTGGACTATCGCGCACTTAACAATGCAACGATCAAGAACCGGTACCCGCTGCCAAGGGTCGAGGAGCTGTTTGACCAGCTGAGGGGAGCGCAGTTCTTCAGCAAGATTGACTTGCGCTCGGGGTACCATCAGATCCGGATTGCGGAGCAGGATGTGGAGAAGACGGCGTTTTGGACGCGGTACGGTCATTTCGAGTACCTCGTGATGCCGTTTGGGTTAACCAACGCTCCTGCAACGTTCATGAGCCTCATGAACAGGATCTTCCACCCTCACCTGGACCAGTTTGTGGTGGTGTTCCTCGACGACATCCTAATCTACTCCCGAACTCTGGAAGAGCATCAGCAACATCTTCGGCAGGTGTTGGAAATTCTTCGGAGAGAGAAGTTATTTGCAAAGCTCTCCAAGTGTGAGTTCGAGAAAAGGGAGGTGGAGTTCCTTGGGCACATCGTCAGCGGCAAGGGTCTCCGCATGGATCCAAAAAAGGTGGAAGCAGTGAAGCAGTGGTCGACACCAACGTGCGTGCGTGACATCCAGGTGTTCCTGGGGTTTGTCAACTACTACTGGAAATTCATCCGAGGGTACGCAGAAAAGGGTGCACCACTGACTCAGCTGCTGAGGAAGGATCACCAGTGGGAATGGGGCGATCAGGAGCAGAAGAGCTTTGAGGAGCTCAAGATTGCCATGTGTGACGCTCCTGTTCTGGTGCATCCGGATTCATCCAAGGAGTACGTCATGGCAACGGACGCAAGCGACTATGCCATTGGGGCGGTGCTGATGTAGGATCATGGGAAAGGGCCGCAGCCGATTGCGTACGCGCCTCGCAAATTGCGAGGTGCGGAGCTGAACTATGCAATCCACGAAAAGGAGATGCTGGCGGTGATCCATGCGTTCAAGCACTGGAGGTGCTACCTCGAGTCGCGGCGCTGCGTGGTCTTCACGGATCATTACGCCCTAAAGTACCTGAAGACGCAGCCGAACCTCAGTCGCCGACAAAATCGATGGATGGAATTTCTTGAGGGGAGTTTTGACTACGAGATCCAGTACAAGCCTGGGAAGGTGAACCCGGCAGATCCTCTGTCGCGGAGGCCGGACTTGAGCCTCAATGCCATCTCAGTGCTGATGGGATCTCCAGTCATGCATAGCCTGTTCAAGCACGGCTATGGCGTGGACAGTGAGTTCACGGGTGGTGCGCTGAAAGACGCCACGTGGGATGGAGTGTATCGGCGAAGGGGTCAGGAGCGGAGGATTGTCGTGCCGGACTATGCGCCATTGAAGCAGTTGTTGCTGGAGGAGGCGCATGACACCCACTACTCGGGTCACTTCGGCTTTGACAAGACGCTGAAAGCCTTGACACGCCAATACTGGTGGTCGTCAATGGCGACTGATTGCAAGAGGTTTGTGAGAAGTTGCGATGTGTGCCAACGCATCAAGGCGCGGAGGACCAAGCCACCAGGGGAGCTGCAACCATTGCCTGTACCGGAGAGGCCATGGAGAGACATCTCGCTTGACTTCATTGGCGGGTTGCCTGTGACGCAACAAGGCAACAACACGGTGTTGGTGGTGGTGGATCGGTTCTCCAAGATGGCACACTTCATCGCATGTCCTGAGAGCATCACAGCTGCCGGGACAGCTCAACTCCTCCTAAGTCATGTCATCAAGTTGCATGGAGTGCCGTAGTCGGTGGTCTCAGATCGCGATCCACGCTTCACTTCGCGATTCTGGAGAGATCTCATGGAGAAACTAGGCACGCGGGTGCAACTGACCACGGCATACCACCCACAGAGCGATGGGTAGACAGAGCGCACGAACCAGACATTGGAGAAGCTGCTGCGGAGCATGGTCCCACCGGATGGAGACGGTTGGGAGGAGAAGCTCGGAGTGGCAGAGTTTGCCTACAACTCAGCGGTATCAGCATCAACAGGAAAGTCACCGTTTGAGGTGGTCTATGGCCACCAGCCACTGAGCCCAGCCGCCCTTGCTACGGCAACATCTCTTTCGGCTGTGCAGCAGATTACTGAAGGGTTTGCCACCACTTGGGACGTGGTACAGCAACGGCTGTTGAAGGCACAGAAGCAGCAGAAGCAGCAGGCTGATAAGCATCGCTCTGTGGAGGAGTTCCATGTGGGAGATCAAGTGATGCTGAACTCTGCTAACCTGCAACTGATGGGAGTTGGGAGTCCCAAACTCAAGCCGCGATGGGTGGGTCCGTTTCGCATTCTAGAGAAGCGGTCGGCCGTTTCATACAAGCTAGAGCTGCCAGCTCACTACACCATTCATCCGGTATTCCACATCTCCCTGCTTCGTGCCTATCGCGACCCCAACACCTTCTTCCAGGGTCGCGGGACAGCTCCACCTCCTACTGTCCGGGTTGAAGGAAGTGAGGAGTTTGGGGTGGAGAAGATCCTGGCGGACCGCCAGAGGGGACGACGACGTGAGTTTCTGGTGCAGTGGAAGGGGTACCCGGCTGAGCATAACTCATGGGAACCAGAGGCCAACTTCCATGTCGGGGGTACCAACACTGTTCTCCAGGAGTATCTCAGGCGCGCCGGGACGTCGCGCCTCCAACGGGGGGGGGGGGTGAATGTAACGAAGTGCCCTCTTTTTTCTGGCATATTCGGGGCCTCACCCACGATTTGGGGCCACTCAAGGCATTTTCCGTTTTTTGGAAACATGCTAGGAGGTCTGGCTCGACCCCGACGGCTCGCAACAGTGAGGAGGAGGAGCGAGTGAGCGAGCGCGTGAGCGAGCGCCGGCGTGGGGGTCACGCCGGCGCTAGGGGGATGTTTCGCGTGAACCCCCACGCGGCGTTCCGAACACGCCACGTGGGGGTGGCTCCCCCCCCCTCTCGACGGGTAGCGTAACGGCGACGCTACCCGCCGAGGGGTCATTTCGACGGATGACTCCCGGCAACAGTCGCGGTCAACGGCGGCAGCAAAAACGGTGGCTGCGACCACGCGACGGTCGCAGCACTTCCGGTGGCGCGCGCAGCACGACGACTGCACCCACCGCCGCGAGACATACGCGACCAACGGGGCGGCTCGCCGAGAGACACAAGGACCGTCGATCTCGACAATCGACGGCCGGGGACTTCTCGCACTAGACATTAGGTGCAAGTAGAGCACCAGGTTCAGGTGCAAGCAGAGCACCGAGTTCAGGTGCAAGTAGCTTGTTGTAGCAAGCTAGGGAAGCAGTAGGCTGAGGCCTGGGCTAGCGAGCCGGACAGTATAAATACCCTGTACTCAGTTCAATCTCATTAACCTGTATTTTCCAGCTCTGGCTTCCTAACATCTCCAAGTCTATCTTTCCGCTGCGACTATGCTCTCCACACACCAAGGCTAAATCTTCAGAGAGCACCCACTCTCACAAGAAGGACCCAACTAGGGCAAAACTAAGGCACAACTAGAGGACAACTAGGGTATAGCTAGTGCCCAACTAAGGCGCAACTAGGGTGTAACTAGGGCACAACTAGGGCGCAACTAGGGCACAACTAAGGCGCAAGTACGAAGCAACAAGGGCGCAACTAGGACGTAAATACGGTGCAACTAGGGCAAAACTAGGGTGCAAGTAGGGGTTCCTAGGGTGCAACTAGGACACAAGTAGGACGCAACTAGAGCATAGATAGTGCCCAAATGAGGCGCAACTAGGGCACAACTAGGGTGCAACTAAGGCCCAAGTAAAACGCAAGTAGGTGGAAACTAGGGCACAACTAGGGCGCAACTAGTGCACAAGTAGGGTGCAAGTAGGCCACAAGTAAGACGCAACAAGGGCGCAACTAGGACGCAACTAGGGTGCAACTAAGGCCCAAGTAAAACGCAAGTAGGTGGAAACTAGGGCACAACTAGGGCGCAACTAGTGCACAAGTAGGGTGCAAGTAGGCCACAAGTAAGACGCAACAAGGGCGCAACTAGGACGCAACTAGGGTGCAACTAGGACGCAAGTAGGGAGCAGGTAGGGTGCTAATAGGGTACAACTAGGACACGACTAGGGTGCAAGAAGGGTACAACTAGGACGCAACTAGGATGCAACTAGGGCGTAGCTAATGCCCAATTGAGGCGCAATCAGGGCGCAACTAGGGTGCAAGTAGGACGCAACTAGGACACAATAATGGCACAACTAGCACCAAAGTAAGGCGCAAGTAGGGTACAACTAGGGTGCAATTAGGGCGTAACTAGGGCAATCATTGGGCGCAAGCAGGGTGCAACTTTGGTGCAATTAGGGCGCAACTAGGGGGCAAGTAGGGTACAAGTAGGGTGCAACTAGGGCGCAACAAGGGCACAACTAGGGTGCAACCAGGGCGTAGCTAGTGCTCAACTGATGTTTACTAAAGCGCAAGTCGGGCACAACTAGGGCGCAAGTAGGGTACAACTAGGGCGTAACTAGGGCGCAATTAGGGCACAACTCCGTCGTAGCTTGTGTCCAACACAGGCGCAACTAGGGCACAACTAGCGCACAACTAGGGCACAACTACGATGCAAGTAGGGCGCAACTAGGACGCAACTAGGGCGATCGTAGGACGCAAGTAGGGCACAAGTGGAACGTAACTAGGGCATAACTAGGGTGCAAGTAGGACGCAACTAGGGCACAAGTAGGGCGCAACAAGGGTGCAACGAGGGTGCAACTAGGGCATAAATAGAGCGTAAGTAGGGTGCAACTAGGATGTGACTAGGGCGTAGCTAGTGCCCAACTGAGATGCAACTTGTGTGCAACTAGGGAACAACTAGGGCGCATCTAGGGCACAAGTAGGGCATAACTAGGACGCAAGTAGGGCACAACTAGGGTGCAACTAGGGCCCAACTAGGACGTAGCTAGTGCCTAACTCAGGCAAAACAAGGGTGCAACTAGGACGCAACTAGGGCGCAAGTAGGCCGCAACTAGGGCACAACTAGGACGTAAGTAGGACGCAAGTAGGGCGCAAGTAGGGCGCAACTATGACATAACTAGTGCGCAATGAGGACGTAGCTAGTGTCCAACACAGGCGCAACTAGGGCGCAACTAGGGCAAAACTAGGGTGCAAGTAGTGCGAAAGTAGGGTGCAAGTAGGGTTTAAGTAGGGCGCAAGTAGGGCAAAACAAGGGCGCAACTAGGGCGCAACTAGGGCAAAACTAGGGTGCAAGTAGTGCGAAAGTAGGGTGCAAGTAGGGTTTAAGTAGGGCGCAAGTAGGGCAAAACAAGGGCGCAACTAGGTCGTAACCAGGTCACAATGAGGGCACAAGTAGGGTGCAACTAGGGCGCAACTAGGATGCAACTAGGTCACAATTAGGACGCAACTGGGGCGCAAGTAGGGCGCAACTAGGGCACTTGTAGGGCACAAGTAGGGCACAAATAGGGCGCAACTAGGGCGCAATTAGGACGCAAGTAGGATGCAACTAGGGCGCAACTAGGGTAAAAGTAGGGCGCAATTAGGAAACAACAAGGCAGCAACTAGGACGCAAGCAGGGCGCAAGCAGGGCACAACTAAGGCGCAACTAGGGCGCAACTAGGGTGCATCTAGGACGTAGCTAGTGCCCGGCGGAGGCGCAACTAGGGCACATCTACGGCACAAGTGAGGCACAACTAGAGCGCAAGAAGGGCACAACTAGGATGCAAGTAGGGCACAAGTAGGGCGCAACTAGAGCGCAACTACAGTGCAACTAGGGCGTAACTAGGACATAGCTAGTTTCCAATTGAGGCACAACTTGGGCGCAACTAGGGTGAGAGTAGGGCACAACTAGGGCTCAAGTAGAGCGTAACTAGGGTGCAACTAGGGCACAATTAGGGTGCAACTAGGGTGCAAGTAGGGCGCAAGTAGGGGGCAATTAGGGTGCAACTAGCGCACATCAAGGGTGCAACTAGGGTGCAAGTAGGGCGCACCTACAGTGTAACTAGGGCATAACTAGGGTGCAACTAGGGTGTATCTAGTGCCCAACTGATGTGTAACTAGGGTGCAACTAGGGTACAACTAGGGCGCATGTAGGGCGTAACTTGGATGCAACCAAGGCCTATCTAGGGCACAACTATGGCACAGCTAGTGCCGAACTAAGGTGCAACTAGGGTGCAACTAAGGCACAACTAGGGCACAACTAGGGTGCACCTATGACGAAACAAGGGTACAACTAGGGTGTAGCTAGTGGCCAACTGAGGCGCAACTATTGCGCAACTAGGGCGCAAGTCGGGCGTAATTAGGGCGTAAGTAAGGCGCAAGTAGGGTACAAGTAGGGTGCAATAGGGCGCAACTAGGACGCAACTAGGGCACAACTAGGGCATAACTAGGGCGTAGCTAGTGCCCAACTGAGGCACAACTAGGGCACAACTAGGACGCAAGTAGGGCGTAACTATGGCGCAAGTAGGACACAACGAGGGCGCAACCAGGCCGTAAATAGGGCACAACTAGGGTGCAAATAGGATGCAAGTCGAGCACAACCAGGGCGTAACTAGAGCGCAACTAGGGCTTAGGTAGTGCCCAACAGAGGCGAAAATAGGGTGCAACTAGGACGCAACTAGGGCGCAAGTAGGGCGCAAGAAGAGCGCAATCAGGGCGCAACTACGGCACAACTAGGGCGTAAGTAGGACGTAAGTAAGGCGCAAGTAGGGCAGAAATAGGGTGCAACTAGGGCGTAACTAAGGCACAACTAGGATGCGACCAGGGCGTAGCTCATGCCCAACAGAGGCGCAATCAGGGGGAAACTAGGACGCAACTAGGGCACAACTAGGACACAAGTAGGGCACAAGAAGGGCGCAAGTGGGAGACACCTAGTGCAACTAGGGTGTAACTAGGGCGCAACTTGAACGTAGCTAGTGCCCAAGTTTGTCGCAACTAGGACGCAACTAGGATGCAAGTAGGGTTCAAGTAGGATGTAACTAGGGAGTAACTGGGTGCAACTAGGGCGCAACCAGGACGTAACTGGTGCCCAAAAGAGGCACAACTAGGGCGCAACTAGGGCGTAACTTGGGTGCAAGTAGGGCACAACTAGGGCGTAAGTAGGGTGCAAGTAGGACGCAAGTAGGACGCAAGTAGGACACAACTAGGGTGTAACTAGGTTGTAACTAGGGCGCAAGAAGGGGGTACGTAGGACACAAGTAGAGTGCAACTAGGGTGCAACTAGGGTGTGACTAGGGCACAAGTAGGACATAAGTAGGGCACAACAAGGACGCAAGTAGGGCGCAACTAGGTTGCAAGTAGGATGCAAGTAGGGTGCAACTAGGGTATAACTGCGGTGCAAGTAGGGCACAAGTTGGACACAAATATGGCGTAACTAGGGTGCAACTAGGATGCAAGTAGGGCTCAACTAGGGCGCAACTAAGGTGCAACTAGGGCCCAACCAGGGCGGAACTAAGACGTAGCTAGTGCCCAACTGAGGTGCAACTAGGGTACAACTAGGGCACAAGTAGGGTTCAACTAGGGCAAAAGAAAGGTGCAACTAGGTTGAAAGCAGGGCACAACTAGGACACAACTAGGACGCAAGTAGGGGGCAAGTAGGGCACAACTAGGATGCAACTAGAGTGCAACTAGGGCACAAGCAGGACACCAGTTGGGTGCAACTAGGGCGCAACTAGGGTGGAACTAGGGTGCAACTAGGGCTTAGATAGTGCCCACCTGAGGTGCAACTATGACGGAACTAGGGCATGAGTAGGGTGCAAGGAGGGTGGAACGAGGGCACAACTAGGGTGAAACTAGAGTGTAAGTAGGGCGCAAGTAGGGTGTAAGTTTGGCGCAACTAGGGTGCGACTAGGGCGCAACGAAGGTGCAACTAGGAATCAAATAGGGTGTAGCTAGTTCTGAACTGAGTTGCAACTAGGCTGCAACAAGGGTACAACTAGGGCACAACTAGGACGCAAGTAGGGCACAGGTAGGTTACAAGTAGGGTGCAACTAGGGCGCAACTAGGACGTAGCTAGTGCCCAACTAAGGCGCAACTATGGCGTAACTAGGGCGCCACTAGGATGCAAGTAGGGTGCAACTTGGATGTAATTGGGGTGCAAGTAGGGCGCAACTAGGGCACAAGTAGGACAGAACTAGGACACAACTAGGACATAGCTGTTAAGATCTTGGAGAGATCAGCGGAGGCACGATGATGGCTATGACTGAGTGAGAGGAGGGATCGATGAAGGAGCAGGCTGTTGAGAAATTATTGATGTCACGAAGGCATGAAAGGTGAGGACCACAGCAACCGAGACACAAGCGGGTAGCCACTACGCTGAGGTGTGGGTCAAGACAATGAATGGTCGTTGTGCCGATGGGCACGGACACTGAGAAGTTGAGGGCGCCTCTGCAGGACAGTGCGGTTGGAGCAAGCTTGAGGAAGTGATGGAGATGCCATTGTTGATGAAGGTGAGCGTGACAAAGCAAAGCAAAGGAACAATGATGATGCTGATGATGTGCCTCAGCCAGACAGGTGGGTAGCGTTGATAGATGTCATGTAGACGTGACGACGTGAAGAGGAGCGGCAAGTGATGCTTTGGGCGAAAGAGATTTCTAAATGCCACAGCCACAAATGGTAAGCAAAAGTCAAGTACAATCAAAAGTTCCATAGCCTTGCGGCGGGCGGCAGCGAGAGGATAACACAAGGAGAAGCGCCACAGCCCGTAGGCAGGCAGGGGAATGAAAGTGAATGACTCATTAATAGTATGAAATGGAATAGAAGCAGTGAATACAAGAGTGAGTACTAACAGCTAAGTAGTCTAGGCAACGTACAACCCATCTGTTAGGGTGGGTGAAAGGTAAGGTGTCCCTGTAGGTAACTGGTCACTTCTGCTCAGTGACGTGCTTGGCGTTGGCGGAGCGATCCTGTGGTTCGGATGAGCTCCTTGTGTTCTGTTGTCGTGACGTGCGTACCGGAGCGTTCGTTGGTGGTTGTGCGGCTGCTCTCGTGGTTCACGGTTGTCAGTGCAGATATCGGGCCGGTTGATGACTCAAAGTGG
>SZWC01009711.1:67152-79701 GCA_023375785.1 Penium margaritaceum
CACAGTGGTGGTGACACTATCAAGTTGCAAAGTTGTGACCACAGCACCAACATTACGACTAGCCTTAGTTTAGTTATGACTCTACATGCCAAATTGGGAATACACTTGTAGGAGTGCATGCTTGTGATGTGACAGGAATCTTACACATATGCATGCTTTCAGCGTAGTGAACCGGGTTGCTGATCCCTCGGGACCACACGTCCGGTTTACACCGGCCTGTGAGAAACCGCCTGGAGCTCGTTCGCTCCAGGGGCAGGTTCGATCCCTGGGTGGCATCCGAGCCCCGCGTCAAGTGACTCGCGTGGGTGGCCCAGTCAAACGGTACTCACCACTTTCCTTACTTGTTATGCGTAACTTTTTCACCTACTCGAAGTGAGCTTGCCCCCGATCCATGGTGTCATCCCGTTGCTCGCTTGCTTGCTTAGCTACCTGGACTACCTACTGGTATCAGACTCCCCTCTGCCGCCATCCACCTTCCTTTGTCGTGCTCTGACTTTGGCACGCACACCGACCACGTGGTACCACTACCACTACGTGGTACCACCGCCTCTGTTTCTCAGCAGCCACACGTACGCATCCTCGCAGCACCACACATTGCACCCGCACTCTGCCTGATACACCAGTCTTGTGCACGGGGCTTCCCTCGTGCACCACTACGGCTACGGTACTATGGTCTCTTCCCTCCGCCCTCGTACTTCATACCCCGTGCCTCAAACTCAGCACGAACCATTCACGGCGGTGGCACGGCAGCTGTCCTTGGTTCGCCTGCTGAGCATGCAGACTTGTTAGGGGTGGTGACGGAACTTGCTGCAGTCGACTCTTCCACTGCAGCAACCTCAACTGCATCAGCTGAAGGTTACCCCTGTGCACATCTCAGCACCTCAGGCAGCCCTCTGGGCAGCCAAGAACTCGGCGCACTGGCGTCTCCGCCTGTAACCAAACCCATCCCCACGTCATCCACAGCCGCGCGTGAGCGTGCACACATCAACGAAGAGCTAGCATACTAGGAGGAGAGGGCGGAGAGGGAGGTGTGGTCAAGGGTTCCTCACAGCAGCCCGGGGTATTAACCCGGTGAGGACTACGATCCCGCAGACTTCTACGTGTGGGAAGACGCCAGGGTCTACATCGCGCACTGTCAGACAGCCGCCGACGACTCCCCGACAATGCAGAACGAGCCAGCCACGGTACCACAGTGTGATCATAGACCTCTTCAATCACCGGTAAGCCCACCCGTTGCCCATAGAATATGTCAGCAACATTGCAGTACTGCTCCTAGTGGCGCAGCACCTATCTCTGTGGGAGCAGCATTCGGGGCATCTGCTTCACGCCGTGCCGAATCACCAGCTGCATCAGCTGCAGAGTTGACTTCTTCGTCATCTCTTGATAATCTGACTGCTCTACAGGCTACACTCGTGTCTAGTGCTGCTATTGCCTCCACGTTTGCAGCCACCACACGTGCTGCACGTGCACCAGCGAGCACTGCCGGTGGTAGAGCCATTGAGACCTACACTAGGGCTACAGTAGATCAGGGGCCTCTGGCGGCTGCTGCCGTCAATATAGTGACACAGATTGCTGCCGCAGCAAACGCAGTCGCATCAACAGCAGCTACAGCGGCCACGGCGCTCTCTAGTGCCGCCACCTCCATACACATCTCCACTACACCGGCTTCATCCTTGCCCTCCTCTTCATCTTCAGCGACTCGTCACATTTAGTTGTTAGTCACGGCTGCTGCAGCCATCTCCATCCTGTCAGCTGCAGTGTTGACAGGAGTAGCCTGCCTCATCGTCTCCGCATCAGCCTCTGTTGCAGTTGTTTCCTCTTGAGCTGCTGTTGCTCTTCCATCGTTGTTCTCATTGCGTTGCTGTGCTTGGTGAGCCTGGTCTCTCCCTCTCTTCTAGCCATCTCTGCATTGGCATGTTTGTACGTACAGGATGTTGCCCTGTAGAGAACTCCCAATGCACTCATCACATGTTTCCCCAGGCCCACTAGGGCAGGGGAACCTCTACAGAAGTTTTCTCAGCAGAGTCAAGTAAATGGCAACATGCTAGTTGACGATGACCAATACACGTCGTTGCAGGCTGAGCTGCAGCGTGAGTACACTGCCCTGCAGGCTGCCCTCACTGCTCAGCGCGTTGCGAAGGAGAAGTTGCGCATTGAGCAAGCTGACCAAGAAACCTTTGTAGATCAAATTGCTGACTTGATCATTAACCGCCTTCAGCCCACATTGTGCAGCACTTCATCTGCCGCCATTGCTACTGCATTCTCCACCTCACTCATTTCCGCATCTACCACCATCGGCTCTTCTTCCTCTGACCCTCTTGCAGTTGCCACCGCCGCTAGCGCAGCCGCAGCCAAAGCACTTGCCCTGTCAGTGCAACGCAAACCTGACTCTGACTGTAATCCACCTCACTTCACCTCCAATCTCACCTTCCATTCTTAGGAGGTTCATTTCAATGCCTGGGCATAGAGGGAACAAATCTGGGAATACTACCATGAACCCAATCCCTCCGCCATCCCACCGTTCGTGCCTGTTGAGTCTGAGTCTGCCCGTGCTTTCCGTTCCCTCATTCGTGCCGGACCCGACAATCTTACTGATGAAATCAGGTCCTACAATGTCGACACTGCACACCGCAACTCTGCTGACCCGGCTGGTGCTTACGCACTGATCAAGCGACGTACGAGAGTGACTGGTTTTCCAGTTCAACATGACAGTCCAGTTCAACACGTTGTCCATGCGTCTCTGTAGAACAGATGCATTCTCTGCACCGCAGTTGCAGCAGCTGCCACCGCACTCCCTTCTTCCCCTTCTTCTTCCTTTGCATCATCCTCCTCCACCAATTCCACCACGACAGCCACATATCTCGCTGCCCAAGGGTGTGGTCGGGGTGGGGGGGTGGTAAAGGTGAAGGTCGAGGGGGTACCTCTGGTGGTGGTGGGCAAGGAAGGGGTGCCAAGGATCGCGGCACTGATAGTGCCGCATCTTCATCTCTCTCCTCTGGCATTGTCACATGCTGGAATTGCGGTGCCACTGGTCATGCGGCACCCAAGTGCCCGGCGCCCCCTGATGATGCCCGCCTTGCCTCAGCCATGCATGCACACTGGGCACGCTCCACAGGGTCGGGTGGTAGCTCTGCACGCCTCTCCACCTCCACAGGGTCTGGTGGTGGCTCTGCACACTCCCTCTCCTCATCTACCGCTGCTGCCTATAGCACTGTCCTGACTTCACTGCCCCCGCCCGCTCCCTGGGGTTGGCCCTCTGGGTTTGGCGGGCCTGTCTACTTCGGGCCCCCGTCTAGGTTCTACTCTCCTCCGCCGTGGGCGTCTTCCAGTCACATCTCCAGCGCTCCTCGTCTAGCGTACACATCACTGGGTTGTCTGAGGACGCCCGCCAGCTGGACTCTGTTCTCTCCCATGTCGTCCACCAGCGCCATCTCCGTGATCAAGGAGGTAAGAGTGTGTGTTCGGTTGAGGGGGGGCTTGCGTGTGCCGCTGACTTGTCTCTTTGTGGTCCGTCCTTCGGTCATATTTTTGACTATCCCCCAGTTGACACCCTGTGGATTGCGCACGGGGTGTCAATCCTACACTTTGCCTCGTTGCCTTGGTGCCTATGGTCAGCGCCTTCCCCCTTGCTCTGCCATTGCCGCTGTGAGTCGTAAGCCTGCCTCTGTACGCGTGACGGGTGGCTTCTGGTTCCTTGATTCAGGTGCCAACCACCACATGACTTCTTGTCATTCCTCGTTCGTTTCTCTCAGTCCCGTTGGCTCTCTTCGCTTTGTCCGCACCGGCTCTGGCCATATCTTACCTGTCCAAGGTGTTGGGGTTGTTCGCTTTGTTGGCCCTGGGGGGGGGAACTCTTTCTGCCTAATGCTCTGTATAACCCCGCTCTTGAGTATAGTCTGCTGTCTGTTACCACACTTGATGACCAGGGTATGGATTTCTCCTCCAGCCGCGGCATTGCTTTTGTGTTGCATCGCACCACTGGTCGTGTCCTACTGCGTGGCACTCGTGACCGCTTGTTCCGTGTACCCTCGTTTGCGCCGCATCCCGCCTCGATTACTCTTGTTCACGTGGCCCCTCTCTCACTCCGGTACATGCACAGTTGCTCCATCGCCGTCTCTACCACATTCACACTGTTGCCGTTGACAGTTTGCTCCTGTACAAGCCCGCTCATGGTCTTGATGTCGAGACGTTCTCTGCCCCTTACCCTACTGACTGTCTTGATTATGCCCAAGGGAAAATGTATCGTTCCCCTTTTTCCACGTCGGAGTCCCGCACGTCTCACCCTATTGATCTCTTGCATACATACATCATGGGTCCTCTTGCTCATGACGCTCTCGGGGGGGTTGGCCGCTATGGCCTTTGTCTCACGGATGACTTTTCTCGCATGCGTTGGGTCTTTGCCCTTCGGCAAAAAAGTGATGTCTGCCCCACACTGGAGTCCTTGCTGCCATAGGCCGAACTGGCTTGTGGTTGCCGTCTGAAAAGTTTTTGCTGTGATTGTGGTGGAGATTTTATGGGTCCCACTTCCCGCATCTTGACATCTCGCAGGGTGTGTATGGAACCTTCGGCTCCTTACACACCCCAGCAAAGCGGCGTCTCTGATCGCTAGAATCGCACCCTTGCTGACGGTGTACATACTCTTCTCAGTGAGTCCTCTCCCCCCCACGCCTTCTCGTTCGGGGCCATGTCCTACATGACCTGGGTCTGGAACCGTGTTCCCCATGGTCCCCTCCCTCGTCACGTCACCCCCTTTGAATGCTGGTACGGTCGTCGTGCCATCCTCCGTCTGGCATGTGTCTGGGGTTGCGTCGTTGCCGTCTTGCTGCCAGAGGACTTTCATGACGTCAAACTAAGCCCTCACGCTCGTCTTTACACCTTCCTTGGTGTCTCTGCCATGTCCAAAGCATGGCCCTTCTGGGACCCTGACCGCTCTCGCGTCATTGAGTCGCGTGACGCACTCTTCTTTGAGGACGTCTCCCCTCGTGACCTGTCCCATGTCCCTCCTCCTTCCTCTCTCTCCTCGCTCCGTCTGCTTGGAGGGGGGGTGTGTCTGTTCCAACCTCCGATCTCCGTGCGTCATCCTCTCCTTCTCACAAGGCATTCCCTGCTATTAGTACAACAGACAGTGAGGATGAGGACTTCTCTTCCTCAGAGTCCTCGTCCTCCCATACCTCTTCTGAGTAGGCTGCATCACGGCCCTCCTCGGACTCCGTGTCACCCTTGCCGTCCACTAGCAGTCCCAAGTCCTTGTCGTCCGCTGGTAGTCCCGAGCTCTCACACTCGGTACCCACTCCCACAGAGTCTCTTGTCCATTCTGCTCCTAGCTTTTCTCGTTACTTTGAGTCCCCCCCAGTGGTTGAAACCACTAGAGGTGAAGCAGCTCAGGCTCTGGTTTCCGGCCCTGAGCCCTATACTCGTCGGGGTAGACTGCGTGCTCTTCATTCCTCTCAGTCCTCTCAATCCTCCCGTGGGCGCTCTAGCTCCTCTGGGACTCTTGCTGACTCTGTTCCTCTTGGCTCGTCCAAAGCCTCTCAGCCCACTCAGCGGGTCACGCGCTCCAGGGCCTCATCCTCCACATCTGGCCCCTCAGTTCGCCCCACTGGCCTTGATGCACTTGGCCCGTCATAGAGTGCCGTGCATCCCAACTCGGTAGTTGGCTACGCTCTTATAGCCCATGAGTTCCACAGTGCTCTGGAGTCTTCCGTCGCCGGTTATGTTGCCGCGTGCTTCGCGGCCTCTGGCCTTCCTACTCTTCCCCCTGAGCCTACCACTGTCCGGCAGGCTCGTGAGGCATGTGACACCGATCTCTGGGAGAAGGCCATGCAGGAGGAGCTCACAGCCCTCCAGGAGCATGGAGTCTTTGAGCTCGTGGACCTCCCAGCAAGCCGCAAGGCAGTCTCTGCCTGGTGGGTCCTTCGACGTAAGCTAAAGCCTGATGGGACAGTCAACCAGTTCAAGGCTCGCCCCACCATAAAGGGTTTCTCCCAGATTCCTAGGATTGACTTTGATGACACCTTTGCACCGGTCGGAAGGTACACCATTGCTCGAGCACTGTTGAGTCTTGTCGCCTAGCACGACAAGGAGCTCGAGCAGATGGATATTAACAATGCCTTCCTTCATGGGAAGCTTGACGAGGAAATGTACATGGTCCAGCCACCGGGATTCACCGATGGCACAAGCAAAGTCTGGCGACTGCGCAAGGCCCTCTCTGGGGTCAAGCAGTCGCCGCGTTGCTGGAACATGGAGATCTCCTTGACTATTGAGCGGGGAGGTTACCGTCACAGCACGGTTGATCCTACACTCTTCTTGAGTGCCCCCTCAGAGCCACTCATAGAGATTCTCGTCTACTTCGATGACGTGCTCATTGCCTCACCTAGTCCCGCAGTCCTCTAGTCAGTGAAGAATCTGCTACAGTCTGCATATAAGATGAAGGACCTAGGTCTTGCACGGGTGTTCTTGGAAATGGAGCTTGAGCGTGACCGCCAGCGTCGCACTCTGCATGTGCACCAGGCTGCATACATCCACACAATGGGGGAACACTTTGCCTCCCTACTTGCTGACGTCCCCACCGCATCCACACCGATGACTCCACCAGGTTAGCGTCTGCTGAAGTCACTCAATTCAACACAGCTGGGGGAGAATGTTGATGTCACCGACTACCTCAGTGTGGTCGGCTCCCTCATGTACCTCGTTACCGCCACTTGGGCGGACGTGGTCTTCTCGGTCAAGTTCCTAGCCCAGTTCTCCCAACAGCCTCGCGAGAAACATCTCGAGGTTGCACTGCGCATTGTTGGCTACGTGTTGTCCACTGCACGTTAAGACTGTGCTACCGTACTCAGCCATCTGTGGTGGTAGACGGATACACAGACAGTGACTGGGCGCATGACACAGATGCTCGTAGCCGCACTGGTTACATCTTTCTCATCGGTGGGACAGTTGTCTCTTGGAAGAGTGGAAAACAGGGTTGTGTTGCTCGAAGCTCCAGTGAGGCAGAGTACGTGGCAATGGCACAGGTACGTGTGAGAGTGTATGGTTGTCCCGCCTGTTGCAACAATTGCGTGTTCCCATTCATTGCATCACGCTGTGTTGTGACAACCCAAGTGCAAAAGCATTTGTCGAGCACGATGGCATGCATCATTCTTGCACAAAGCACATCAACATTGAGCATCACTCTGTGCGTGAGCGCATTGCTGCTAGAGAAGTTCATGTTGTCTGGGTCGACACTCGTCAGCAGCATGCAGACTTCCTCACCAAAGCTCCGATAGTGGCATGTTCAAAGCGGCTGTGTATGCTGTTGGCCTGCTGCGCTCTCGCGATGCCCCTGGTTGACGTTAGTCTTGTATTCCTCAGTCTTGTGACATACTCCTTGTTCCATTGTGTGTAGGTTGTTCATCTGTGGGTCATGGGGGAGTGTTGGTTATAGTGTGACACACGCAAGTGCCCTCTTGCCTTTACGCACACACACACACCTCATCACTCCAGGTGATTGATCTCAACTGAGGCTCCTTGGTGCAAGACTGTGACGCAGCATGGGGCGCACAGTGGTCGTGACACTATCAAGTTGCCAAGTGGTGACCACAGCACCAACGTCACGACTAGACTTAGTTTAGTAATAACTTTACAGGCCAAATGGGGAATACACTTGTAAGAGTGCATGCTTGTGATGTGACAAGATTCTTACACACATGCATGCTTTAAGTGAGAAGATTCCAAGAAGCCTCCTAGCCTTTCTGCTTGCTAGCTTGACAGCACGGGTCTGGCCGGTTGACACACAAGTCATGCAAGGGACAGCAAGGGTAGGGAGAGACACGTGCACTTGTATCTCAAGCTTCAACTGAAGTAAATGCAGAGAGAGAGTAGCAAATGACAGGTCCACAGCATAAATAGCCACCGTGGCTCACGGCGGGTGGCGCACACGGCGGTGCCTGTCAAACCTGAACCGGCCCAAAACCACTGTTTTGGCCATAATTCTGCGCACAAGCGTCCAAACGGAGCACCGTCTGATCCTACGGATGCACGACAAAATGACAGACACAAAGACTGGTCACACGCCTACGTCCGGGAACAGCCGGAGAGTGTAAGAAAACAAACATGTAAATCAGCCTGGCAGGGCTGTCCACCGAGAAAATCCTGAAGACCTCCAAACGTAGTCCGTGGGCTGTGGGAGCCCTCTGGTACACTGGGTAGGCTGCCAGGCTGCCTCCAGCGGGTGGAGCATCACCTCAGGGAACTCTGTCTCCAGCAGGGTCCGCCTCAAGGATCTGCACAAGCATGGACACGGCCGAGTGGTCACAACCAATTGTACAACTGTGTATGACTGACAACATCACAACACTCCCCCATGACCCGATGGTACGCATGTCCATACATGTGCAGAACACGTGCCGGTGCAACACAGAGTGCTCAACAGGGACCCGGACAATCACCCACTCTCGGACAGGGGTCGCAATCCGACGGAACGAACAGCCCCGAGGAACTTCCCANGTGCCAGTGCCTTGGTCAGGAAGTCAGCGCGCTGCAAGTCTGTGCCCACCCAGACGATGGAGATCAACTGCCGCTCCACCAGATCGCGCACGAAATGATACTCGACAGCGATGTGCTTCGTGCATGTGTGGAACACACCAGAGTTCTCAGCGATTGCGAGAGCACTCTGGTTGTCGCATCGGAGGATGATGGTAGGCACGGATTGACCCAAGCACTGGAACAACCGCTGCAGCCACACTGCCTCAGCGGCGCCAGCGCCCAGAGCAACATACTCAGCCTCTGAGGAGCTGCGAGCAATGCACCCCTGCTTGCCGCTGCGCCAAGACACAGCGGTGCCACCAAGCAGGAACACGTAACCCGTGCGGCTGCGTCCATCAGGACTCCATGCCCAGTCGCTGTCGGTGTAGCCATCTACCACAACCGAGCACTGTCTCCGAAAGCAGAGACCGTGATACGGTGTGGAGACCACGTACCGGACGACTCGCAAAGCTGCGTGCAGAGTGCGAGCTCGAGGGGACTGACTGAACTGTGCGAGTAGGTTGACAGCGAACGCAATGTCGGGACGCGTGGTCGTGGCCAAGTACATCAGTGAGCCAATGATGCGCAAGTACAGGGTCACGTCCACAGTCTCGCCCAGATCGGNACAGCCGCTGGACCAAGGTCCTTCATCCTGTAGGCGGCCTGCAGGACCGCCTTGGCCTCCTTCACGGCCTCCAGTGAAGGAGACGCAATCAGGAGATCGTCCACATACACCAGAATGGCAGTGAGGTGCTCGGCTGTCCGTCGGATGAAAAGTGACGGGTCGGCATCACTCTGGACGTACTCGGCCTGAGTGAGGGTGCGAGTGATCTCTCGGTTCCAGCACCGGGGCGACTGCTTCAGGCCATACAAGGCCTTGCGCAAGCGCCAGACCTTGTTGCCTTCGACCTCAAACCCAGGTGGCTGGACCATGTAGATCTCCTCCTCCAAGGTGCCGTGGAGGAACGCATTGTTCACATCCATCTGGTGCAGCTCCCAGTCATGGTGAGCGACCACACCAAGCAGCGCGCGAGCTGTGGTCATGCGGCCAACAGGGGCAAAGGTGTCAGTGAAGTCGATCCCCTCAACCTGAGAGAATCCCTTGGCAGTCAAGCGGGCCTTATAGCGGTCCAGTGAGCCGTCAGGCTTCACCTTCTTGCGGAAGACCCACTTGGCCTGCACGACCTTCCGTCCCTCAGGACGGTCGACCAGCTCAAAGACTCCGTGCTCCCGGATGGCCCTGAGCTCGTCCTCACAGGCGGCCCGCCACTGCTCAGCATCCTCTCCTGAGAGAGCCTCCTTTAACGTGTCTGGATCAGGGACCGTCAAAGGGGAGCTCCGGGTGGCCAGGACACATGCCTCATGGGTCGGACGGACCGCGACTAGGTCAGCGGCAGCTGCCTGTGCAGCCTCGTGCTCGTCAGCGATCAGCTGGTGCCCAATTGGACAAGTTGGGTGCACCTCCGTGTAGGTGCCTTGGACACTTAGGCCGAGAGCCTTTGTGCCAGGGTCACCACTGTGCACGCTGCGCGTGCGTCGTCTGGGTGGCGCAACCGCAGTCGAAGGTGCTCGTGAGGCCAGTGGGCGGAGACGCCCACCTGGTCCACGAGAGTAGCCCGAGTCTGAGCTGACCGACGGTTCTGGCACAGGGAGGGCAGGTGCTGTCTCTGGAGACGCTGCAGGCGTGGGCGAGACAGGCGCGGCAGGCGCGGGCGAAACAGGCGTTGCAGGCACGAACGAGACGGTCGCGGCAGGCGCGGGCAAGACAGTCGCGGCGGGCGCGGGTGAGGCAGGCGCCGCAGGCGAAGAGGCGGCAGGTGCAGCCCCGGCAGGCGAAGCAGGCGCTACAGGTGCGGGCGAAGCAGGCGCTACAGGTGCGGGCGAAGCAGGCGCTGCAGGTGCGGGTGAAGCAAGCGCTGCAGGTGCGGACGAGGCAGGCGCGGCAGGCGCGGGCGAGGCAGTCGCGGTAGGCGCGGATGAGGCAGGCGCGGCAGGCGCAGGCGAGACAGTCGTGGCGGGTGCAAGCGGGGCAGGCGTAGAGACTACAGGCCCGACAGCAATGATGGCCGGGTCAATGGTGGCCAGCGACGGTGCCACCCCGGAGGCACCCCGGACGGACTCACCCTGTGGGGTAGACTCCCCCATCCGACGGGAGGCCTCACAGGTGGGAACGTGAGACGCTGCCTGGGTGAGAATGGCAGACAGGTCGTGGTACGACAATGCCTCCAAAAACAACGCGTCGCGCGACTCAATGATGCGGTGGCGACCTGCATCCCAGAAACGCCACGCTTTGGAGCGCGAGGAGACATCGAGGAAGGCACACATCCGGCCGCGCGGAGAGACCTTGGACCCCTGCTGGTCCTCGGTGTACCAGACACAGGCCAAGGAACCCCAAACGCGAGCAAGCCTGAGGTCCGCACGGTGACCGAACCACAACTCATACGGTGTGACGTGGTCCGGCAAGGGACCATGCGGGAGGCGGTTCCAGACCCACGTCATGTAGGCGAAGCCCTCGAAGGCGAAGGACTCCGGGAGACCGCACTCAGCGCACATGGCGCGAACTGCGTCCTCCATGGTGCGGTTCCAGCGCTCAGACACACCGTTCTGCTGTGGCGTAGCAGGGGCCGAGAGCTGGTGACAGATACCACGCTCGGCGAAGTGAGTGGTCAGCTCACCGAGATACTCACCGCCGTGGTCAGAGCGGAAGGTGTGGAGGGAGTGACGAGACTGACGCTCCGCCATCACGAGCCACAAGCGTACGGCTAGAGCGGCATCACTCTTGTGGCGGAGGCAGTAGACCCACCGCATGCGGGTGAAGTCATCCGTGAGGGTAAGAACATACCGACCACGGTCAGCGACAGACTCGACAGGGAGAGGTCCGAGGAGGTCCGAGTGGACAAGCTCCAGGGGACGCTGCGCGCGAGTGACGGAGGCAGGGTAGGTGCATCGATGCATCTTGCCCTGAGCGCAGAACAGACAGTCGGTCTTGGGCGGCTTCTCGAAGGAAGCCGCGTCAAGACCGAGAGCGGGCTGTGTACGAATGAGCCTGGACACGGTGTCTGTCCTCACATGACATAGGCGCCAATGTAACAGGCGCTGGTGGTCAAGAGACAACACCCTCGTGACAAAGACGCGGGCAGATGAGCAAGGGGAAGAGTCAGGAGCAGAGCAGCGCACGATGCGATACAGGTCATCCACAACAGAGGCATGCAACACAACCGTGGAAGTGTCAAGTGCAGTGATCGTGGCATCATCAATGAAGTGGTGAACAGAGAGACCCATCCTCGTGCAGGCACGGACAGAGAGCAGGCTGAGCTCGAGATCAGGCACGAAAAGCACGTCAGAAAGATACACGGGACCAGACGGACCATCGAACCATACGACCCCTGTCCCCTGAACAGGTAGTGACTGCCCAGAACCTGTCCGCACTGACCAAACAGACCCAACAGGACCAAGCACGACAAAGGCGGTACGGTTGCAGGTCATGTGGTGAGCGGCCCCTGAGTCAATGATCCAGTGGCAACTCGCCTCACGACCTGTGGTGGTCACGGTACAACGAGCAACAGAGCACGCTGCCTCTACTGGACGCTCAGCAGGTATGGCAGGACAGCGGGACAATGCACGACGATGCGACTCATCCAACCACTCTGTGCTGTCAAACTCATCCTCACCAGGCGACGCAGCCCCCCCACAAGTACGACCACGTGCCACAAACACAGATGGACAGTCAGTCTGTGGACCACTCGGCTGTAACAGCACACTCGCACCTCCATATGAGCGAAGTGCCAGCAGTCGACGTAGCTCCGCGATGGTCTGGTCCCTCGGGTCCGGCGTGGTACTCCCCCTGGATGGCGGAGGATCTGCCGCCGGTGCTGCCCCCGAGGTCGCTGCGGCACGGGCTGCTGCTCCAGTGCGGATCTGCTCCTCGTGGGCTGCCTGAAGACCGCGGGTGATCCTCGCCCAGTCCAGCTCCTGCTGACACTCAGTGTAGCGATGAGGTCCGCCGCAGTTGTGGCAGCGGACCGCCCGTCCGGTGCCACCGGAAGG
>SZWC01009711.1:84524-98019 GCA_023375785.1 Penium margaritaceum
GTGCGACCACGTGCCGGGCCTTGCGGGGTTGCAGCAACACTCGTGGCGCGATGATGCGGCGCACAGCGGCCGACCTCAGAGACCTCCCGAGCGCGATTGGCTGACATGCTGGGAGCTCTCTCCTGACGCCATTCAACGCGGCTCGGTCGTGCTTGCAGAGCAGCAGTGGGGCGGTGCTGCAGCTGATGCTGCTGCTGTTGCTGCTGCTGCTGCTGCTGCTGCTTGCTGGAATAGTGACGGTGACGCTGCTGTCGCTGGTGCCGAAGCCACTGCAACCGATGCGGCTGCTGATGTGGCTGCTGGTGCTGCTGCAGCTGCTGAGTGTGCTGCTGAAAGACGTCAGGCGAGGCTGCTGCTGACGAGCACCTTCCGGCAACGGCCGACATGGCCCCCATTGCCGTCGCGTGAGCGTGAAGATTTGAAGTGTCAAGAACCCAAAAGACTGGCGTGGCCACAACGTTGGCTGAGCACTTCACACGACAAAGGAGAAATGCACCGCATGTGATTGTTTCGTCCGAAGTAATGTCAGTGTTCCGGTTCATTTCATCGAGCAAGGACTGGCGCTGGTCATAGACCATGTATAAAATCAGAAAGCGAATGGAAAAAAACTTTAGAAGATTCTTGAGATTTACACTGGGAATCTTCTACATTACAGTCACCTTAGGCAAAAAAAAATCTTAGGTAGAATTTTATACATACTTTGACATTTGCTAACCGCAAACGTGGGTCTTGGTGGTGGGCTCAGCAATGAGAACAGAATGGGAAGCTATCATTGGGGTTTATTTGTATTTTTATAGAAACATCTCCTTAACTTTTTCCATGATTTCATGACAGAAGGACTGGAATTATTTTGTACGCATGAGTGGGTTTCTTCAAGAGGCAAATGTTACTAGGATTGTGCTAAATTTGATGAATATTGAGGTTGAGCAGCATCTAGTGGAATGGAAGGATTGGAAAACGGATGGATGGGTACATAATGGCCAAGGGTGGCTTTAAAATCACAAATTTTATGATGCGTTCAAAATTCCCTCTCCCAATGTCTTCTTCCTTCTTAAAATCTTATCATGCTTTCACACCCTCTCTACACTCCTAAACCGCGACCTATGAATGTTAATTATGATTTTCATCTCATGTAAACTTCTTATCTCTAATAAACACACAAGAAACGTCTATATCTCAGTCTCTACAAGGTGAAACCAAGTGTCTATTATACACAAACAAGGAGAAGCTCTCCTAATAGTTGAGATGCATTTTCTCTTCCACTTGTGCATTTTGATCGCAAAATGTTTTCTTTATGCTTTAGAAAATGAATAAATAAACCTAATCACCCATTTCACTCTCGTATAGTGTTTACTAGATGAGCTGAAACTTGCACCATGATTTTGATGAGCATTAGTATGAAGAGGAGAAAGAGGGGGGAATGAGAGAAAGCTGTGAAGGAGGAGGAAAAGGCATAGTTCGAGATGATGATAATGAAGATAAAAAATGGTTTCCAAGGGTCAATGAAGAAGGAGGGAGATTAAGGAAGACAACAATGCTCGTGGAAAAAGGACACAAGGAACGAAGAGGTCGACCTCATGTTTCATTGCTATACAATTTAGATTCAGCATGATAACAGGAAAACAAACACCACCAAGAATGATTTATGCTACCTCCAAGATAACAATGTATGCAAGCCCACAAGGCTACGAGTATTACATCAACCAGACCACTGTTTACATCTAGCCTTCAATTAAGCTAGATCCTCACATGGATTTTTACTTCTTTAATTTTTTCATAAACATCTTACACATTAAAACATGATCCAAGAGGTTAAGAACCATTACGTCTACCTCCATTGAATACGTCAAATGTTAGCTAGATGCAAATTTTCCATTAACCTAAAAACAATAGAAAACATTTCAAAAGGAAACCATCACTATCCCATGCATGCCGGCTTTCTAATTCTCCTCGTACCCATTATGCCATGTCTTCTAGCCTTAAGTAACTCAAGGAGCCTTATTTCAAGTAGGTGGTGTTGCAATGGTAGTAACATCAACTCATACAACTCATTTACATGATTTTGTTCCTATTCATCTTGGGCTGACAATGTCTATCCCTTGAGGTCCCTCGTGAGTAATTCATTGTCACACAACACGTGTAGATAGCAAGAAGACCAATCATACTTTTTTTAATCAAAATGTTAGCTTCACCAAAAGCCTTCAACATCTCATAGATGATTTAGTAAAAATGTATTGTATTTTTAAGCTTGAATATATCTAACCTTATTACTAAAGAAAACATGAGGGAAACTTCTTTTAAATGTGATTTGACTATAACGTATGACCTCTTTCCACTTGAGTTCTCTCATCGTAGGAGCTTATTGCATCACCACTACCATTTAACAAGAAGAACACAGGTGTTATCAAGAATGGTAGTTGAACATAAGATGCTTGTCACAGTTTTGATATCCATAAGTGAAGAAGAACCAAGTAGTATGGAGAAAAGAGCCATGCATAGAGAAACTTGCACCAACATGTTTGCTAAATATTGTGTCCTCTTCACCATCGAAACACAAATTATATTTCTCAGCTTGAATTTTCCTTGAAAAATGAGAAAAATCCTAGAAAAGTTCTTTGAAAAGTTTCCCTCTCATATGGTTGGGAATGTTTATGAATCTTCTCTTTTCTTATCTCCTCTGATTTTAGCCCTCCTCAGTTTTTTCTTTACCAAGAGACTTTTAAGGTAGTGGATTCCATGGGACCATGGGCTAACTAGGACAAAACCACGGTTTTTTAGGGTCTCAGACTCTGATGGAGAATTCACCTCCTTAAATGGGGGGAGGCGAGGTTCAAATCCTTGCCTTGACAACATCTAAGGTGCACTTGGAGGCCCTTAGAGGCTATGACCCTTCAGTTTCAAGCTAAAGGGTAGTAGTCGAACCTCCTACAAAAAACCTCCTACAACCTCCTAGTGCCCCTTCAACTACCAGTGCATCTTCAACCTCTAGTGGCTTTCAGTTGCCAGTAAAAGCTAGTGGCTCTACAAGCAGTCTGCTCTAATTCTAGTTCCTAGACTTAGTCTGGAGGTATCCAAGGCGGGCGCCCTGCGGTTCCACAAGTTTGAAACTTGTGGCTACATCCCTACAATTGGTTGAGGGAACTCTTCATGTGCTTCTCCATGTGATCTAAACAATCCAACACATGTTTCAGATTCCACCGTCCACCCCTTATCCTTCCAGATTTTGGTCTAGATTCAATCCTCCACCTTTTGCAAATATTGACATGGTATCAGAGCACGACAACGCCCTTTGAAGACAAGAAAGGCTCCACCTCACGTGTAACATCGAGGAAGGCAAGGCAGAACACATATACAATGTGGAAGTGGTTACAGACTTCCAATGCCTTCAACAACAGGCTTTGACCATAACCTTACCCTCTACAGTCCAATCTGCTTTTGCCCAGCAACTCTAAAATCTCCGCCTCAAGTTTGAGGCTGACTTTGACAGCCTGCACAAGAAAGCCACACGGTAGGCACAAGAAAAAAATCATGCACTCCATCATACACAATGCCAACTGACGAAGCTGGAGAAGTAGCAGATCCTCTCACAGAGACAACATTCATTGGTACAACATCTTACATAGTGCCAGATGACAAAGTTAGAGAAGTAGAACATCCTCCCACAAGGATAGCAGACATTGCTAGAATGTCTTTCATAATGCCAGCTGACATAGCTAGAGAAGCAGCACATTTGTCCACATCGACAGTTGATATGAGTGAAACAGTACACACATTGCGAGCTCACAAAGCTAGAAGAACAAAAATGTGTCTACAATTGTAGCAGACACGAATGCAAAATTCTACACACTCCAAGCTTACAAAACTGGAGCACCAGATTTGTCTACAACAACAATAGACACGAATAAAAAATTCTACACAAAGCCAGTTGAGAAAGCTGGAGTGGTAGTACATTTGTTCGTAACAGCAACGGGCACGAATGTAATTTTCTCTACAAAGCCAGCAAAAGACGTTGGAGCACAAGGAAATCTATGTATAATGGTAGCAGACACGACTACATCATTCTACACATTGCTAGCTGACAAAGTTAGAGCAGCAACAAAATTTTCCATAACGGCAGTGGACATGGTTGCAACAATGTACACCTTGCAAGCTGACAAAGCTAAAGTGACACCAAATGTGTTTGTTATGGCACCAGACAAAGATCCAACACTCTACACATTGCCTGCTGATGAAGTTAAAGCGGTAGGAGATTCTTGAGAAATTGCAGCGGACACGGCTATAACACTCCTTACGTTACCAGCTAGCAAAATTGGATCGACAACATGTTTTTCTATAACGATGGTGGACATGGCTACAAAAGTCTACACATTACTAGTTGACAAAACTAGAGCAGTAGCCGATTTGTCTACAACAACAACTAACACGACTACAGCACTCTACATAATGCCAACTGACAAAGCTGGAGTGACTATTGATTTTTCTGCAACGGCTACAAAAAGAATTGCAAAAGTCTACACATAACAAGTTGACAAAGCTAGAGCGGCATCAAATGTGTACGTAACGATAGTGGCCACGACTACAACACTCTATACATTGCCAACTGACAGAGCTGGAGCAGCAACATACTAGTCTGCAACAGTACTAGACATGACTATAAAATTCTACACATATCCAGATCAGACCCAACTCACCAGTTTGGTGATTGCAATGGCACGCAAAGATTTCGGGGGGCACCACTCCCCCAGGTGACAACTTACTGCCAATTGTTCAACGTCATGGTGAAGGTGTTCAGCACTTCTCCTCCGCTTGTAAAGGCCGGCGACATTGCCCACCACTTTCTGTGGAGCTAGAAAATGTTTCCAAAGAGAACCAAGTAAAAATAAAAATCACCATCATCGAGTTCAAAGGGCCGCATTACATCGAAGGAGCCAACATCCATCGTTACAAAATTCACAAACTTAACTAGGCAATCCTACATTACCACCACCTCTCCGAGGTGTTCATATCATAAGCGGCCTTTACAACAAGATCTCCACTATCACATCCCTTGCCCATTGGTGAATCCTAAGCTACTTTTGTCGCGAAAGCCGTGCCCACTACCGCTTGGTGTACCCTAGAGGCACCAAACTAGCGGTGTCATCATTTTTGTGATCTCCGAACATTTTCACAACGCTCGTTGTAGTACTGTATTTGTACAAAAGGGCTAACAAAGGATGCCTTCATTGTGTGATGCCCAGACGCGGAGTTAGAGTATCCACGGCTAGGAACTCGTAAGAAGGCTTCATTTTTATTCCACCCATTGGCAGAATCTAAGTCGATGACTCCACTTGTCCTACGTTTTTGCGCACCACCTCTACCACCTGATGCATTGTTGCCTGTGTAGGAAGCACGGGAAGTGAACGAGAAAGCAAGAAAATGTTTTCCTCGACCGAAGCGTCCAGAAAAGTAGATCCATTGTCCTCCCTGGGAACTTCCACAATAGCAAGCCTCCAGTAGTCGCCATCGTCAAACTCCACATCTACAAAATTTGACAATGGAAAATCATCCGTTGATGGTGCATTTGGAGGTGTTCCTCGTGTCGTAGAAATTGATGGAGGATTTTCTTTGATCTTGATAGTGAGGAAAATTTTTCCTTCACTATAGCATCATTCAACCACACAACGAAGGAAATGGAGTGCTCCATCTCACAAGGCTCCAATGCTTTTACGGCTCTGGACTCTCTCAACGCCACACGTCTCAGTGCTGGCTCTCCAATACCATTGTCAATGGCATTTAAAGTGGAGTTTTGAGCCTTCAACTGATTCTCCATGTGCTCCTTAGGTGGAAGTGGGAGCTCCCACTTCCTCTGCTTCGTAGGTTCTTAGGAATTCCCACCTCCATTTTGTAAAAAACGGCCAAAAAAACTGCCTCAATTAGTTTTTCCAACTTCCTAATGACTTTTGTGCTCCTTCTCCACTGATAAGGGCATTTTTTTAAACCTTCCCAACAACTGTGTTACAATAGCCAAATCTTCAAGGACACGATGTTCGTCTTTCCCGGTTGTCAAGACAGTTTGCGAAAACCTCCTTATCTGGACTGCACCTCATCTTGCGGTTGCAAGCAACCGTTGGCTAACTGTGGGCGTGCGATCAACGACCGCGCTCAACCACCCGGTTGTTGGCGACTAGTTCACCGGTCGCTCCAACGTCGCTCGGTCGCTCAAACGAGGTCGCCTCGCTACCCCTCCATCGTAGTTTCCACGGAAAGTGAAAGCCTTGTAATTTCAAGCAAATACTACGAGCACCGGAGTATTCACGGATGGCAAGGGGGAAGGAGGATGCGCCAAGAAAGCCAGTTTGCGCTTGGAATTTTTTGGGCCGCAATATAGTCGTTAAGGGGAAAATTGCCAGCTCGACTAAAAAAGACCATCTAGACGATGTCATCCCTATGGTTTCAACAGATCACCTGCACTACTTCATCCAATTCCAGACATATATGCCGCCACTTCTGTAACAACCATTGTAGAATGATCCCCATCTCCAGAAACTTAATACATCATGCGCCTTCAAGTCAAAGGCCCTCTTACGACTTGTACATGGACATTCTACATCACTAGCCATCATCAACTTAAAGGGGGTGTTGTGATTTACCCTGTTTTGATGGCTGGATTTGGCCAAAACGCATCGTGTGGTGTTTTTGTCTACCATAAGGGATTGAAAATTCACCTCCTTGAATGGGGAGAGGCAAGATTTAAGTCTTTGCCTTGACAACATCTAAGGTACACTTGGAGAATGTGAAAGGCTATGACCCTTTAGTTTTTGGCTTAAGAGTTGTTGGAAAACCCCCTTAGTAACAACCTCTTACAACTTCGGGTGCCCCTTAAGCTATTAATGCATCTTCCACCTCTAGTGGCTCTCAGCTCCCAATGACCTTTCATCTTCCAAGTGAATCTTCAGGCTTGCACCTTGTTCAGTGCAAGCTAGTGGCTCTAAAAGCAGTATACTCTAGGTCTGGTTCCTAGACTTAGTTTTAAGGCATCCAGGGTGGGCGTCGCACGGGTCCACAAGTTCGACACTTGTGGCTCCATCCATGCAATTGGTTCAGGGAAATATTTATGTTCTTCTCCATGTGATCTACAAAATCTTACATATACTTCAAATTTCAGCGTCCACGCCTTGCCCTTCCACATTTCTATCCAGAATCAATCTTCAACCTTCCCCATATCTTGACACAATCCTTGTGGCACTAGTGGCAGGATGGACTTCCCTTGCCTAGGAGTGAGTCCCCTTTAGCACCCGCACGTTGGACGCAAACATAGGTGCATTCATACCAACGGAGTGGACTCAATGGAATCCTTGGCCAACTACGTGAAAACTGTAGTGCTTGAGGGTTTATTACCCTCAAGCCACCACATCCAATTGCAAATGAGCAGGGGATCCATATAACATGTGCCACCTTCATAGTTTTTGGCAAAATTCCTCTAGTAGATTTAGGAGAATGTATGTCCAATCACTTCACCCGTGAAACATTGAATAGAAAACTGTATTTGGGAGTGAACATGGACTTCTAACAAAAACTAGTGCGTAGCACATATAATCCATAAAAACTAACACCATGTAAAATCAATATATATCAGGATAAAAAAAACATGAATTGATGTTGATTATTTCTCACAAATTGTTTGCATGTAGGAATACACTTTCCGATACACCAATTGTTGAGTGTATGGACTACGTATGATGAACCATAACTCTTTAAGAGAGAAGATCAGGTCAGCCCTTGTATTTTTCAGACTTGTAGGAAAACCAGAATAACAGAATTATCACGTGAAAAGTGAGACGGTGTCCGTTAAAACAACTTAAAATGAGATTCATTATAACTTACGTATAGATAATTTAAGAAAAAGGCCTTTGAAATCTAAAAATTCTCAAGGGTAACATGAGATTATGCACCATGTGGATGACGAACACCTCTTTTAGTGCCACTAAAGGTTTTACTTCTTCACACGAAAACAATGAATTATTTTTAATGTTCTCTCCATGGGTCCAATTTAAAAGGGCAATTCTTAGCAAAATACTTAAATACGCCGAGTGATGTCAAAATTTTGTTGTAGTCAACAACGAAACTACGATATCTTTCAATAGCATGTCATGATGTTTTGTAAAACAAACTTCTTTTGAGTGTCAGTGTTATGGGACTTCATGCATTTTTGGTAGGTGAATGTGAATTTTCATAAAGCATGCTCTCATTTTTATATGCAATGGCCCCTTAGAATGGCTCATCTTTTGGATTGCATGATTAGCATGCCTACATGAAGCATTTTTCTCTTCAAGTGTTGACATCCTTTGTTGATAACCTTTTAAGCTTATGAGTTCATTCAAAGAAGCTTCTTGTCCCCCTTCTTCTCATGCAACAAATTGCCCACTTTGTGGTTGGATCTTGTGGAAACTCATCCACCAGACAATATCTTATCAGGAATTTTCATACGACTTTTTCATGGGTAAATTGACGATGTAACGACACTGGCCATTTTGCGACTATCTTCTAAACCCTAAATGTAGGCCCTCAAAAAGTGTAGTCCAAGGAGAGCAGTGAATGGTCGCCTCGGTTATTTTGGCTGAGACAAACCACGCCACAAACAGACATAGTCGTCATAAGGCGTTTTTGAAAACATGAATCTTAACCCTAATCGTTCCACATGGCAGTGCCACGCTAGAACATGACCCTAGCACCAAGGTAGGAGTGGAGGAGGAGTGACGTGATGGATTTTCCATCGCAACACCCTTTTCACCTAGAATCCAACCACAGATAAGTTCTAGGCTAGAGTCAAACCAGACTCTAGCCTATTATATTTGTCCATGCTTTGGCTCCTTGAAACTTGAGCCTCGAGTACCCGAAGCACCCAATAATTATTTAAGGACTATGTTTAACAATAAAAATGGTGTATACGTTACAGAAGAAGTATTCCTTATTTTGAAGCACTCCTTATAAGAAGTGATGGGTCTTCATCTGAGTCTGTACCTTCCTTTGACATGAAATTGTAGAAAAGGAGAGGCTCTTATCTTATTGAGGTGCCTTTTGGAATACTCCTATCTAGCAAGTTTCACCGGCTGACTTGACGCCACGTTAAGTCCGCTCATCTACATTACCACTTGTTACAGAAAAACTAGTCAAATTGCTTATGTTGTGTCAGGTATCTCCACTTTGCACATAATTTATTGGGAAGATTTCTAGCCACCGTAACCGATGTATCCACCTTTTGTTTGATGGGTATACAACAATGCCGGTGCCTTGATGTTCAATCATGGTGCAAATCTCCTCACTTCTCTAGACTCGGAATCATCTTGTTTTGTATAGGTTTTGTTTAGAACAATGTTGTTTACATTGTTGGATTCGTGAAAGGTGGTTTTTTTGGGTTGGTTATTTGTATGTTTCATGCCTATCAAACTTGTCGTCAACTATTACATGAAACTTGCCGGTGACTTCAAACTTGTATCATTCCTAACTGTCACATCAACCAAAATGAATAATTTTTGGGCAATGCTTGCTAAGGAAGCGCTTTTCATTTTTTGCCTCGTATTGGGTATTTCTTGCTAAAGACATCAAATTTTTGGAGCGGATATGTTTGCCCTTTTTATATACGATGAAGGGAACCTTCTTCAAACGGAACAATTGTTGTCGTGTTTTTCGATCTTACTTGGGACATTCCATGTAAGGAAATGAAGAATGTATGGTCTTTCCTTTAGTTGTAAGAAACATCTATATTGATAAAGGGATTCAAATATAAAGCATTATAACCATTATGCTTATCATGTCTACGATTTTTCTCATTTCATAGCTACTTATCAGGATCTTTAAGGTCATGTTTGCATGGAATGGCACTTTGATTCTACTTTCAAGTGGGTAAGATAATGTCAAAACACATTAATATTGAATATATGATAAGATGTTTTTTTCTTTAATATCATTGATTGTGTCACGTAAATGATATGAGTGTGAAGTTTTGAGTTACTTCGTGGAAAATCTGGCATGTTTGGTCACTTTGAATTCGTTGATATGTGGAAATCCATTTGTTAATACGTAGATATCAAATGAGAAATTTCGTATTGGGCAATTGATTACCAATTGATCCATATTTTTATGTTTATTTTTTTAATGGTGTGGCATGATCTGTGCAGAGGTACACTCCCAACGTGTCTCCGTGATGGTTTGCCTCAACCTTTGATTAGCATCTTTTCCTATCATCAAGAGGGCTTGTTTCTGCAATGTCCTTGGCAGGCTGCAGGAAACATTTACCAGGGTTGGATCATCCTTTGCGGATTGTCGATTTTGATCTTTGACAGTCATTAATGTATGCAACGACGCCAGCTACAAACATGTAATCAGTGTGCAGAATACAGCAGACAAGCCGTCCAGTATTGTTCTACCACATGAACTCGGGCCACTATGGGCATAGAATTGTTGAATNGTATCAGGCAGAGTGTGCTGCCAGTGCGAGCTTGGCCGTCGTGCATTAAGCAGAAACGCCACTTCGACGAGCGAAGGCAGATCGGCAGGAGAGCATTGTGCGCGGTCAGGTTGGAGTAAGCGGACCAGAGCCCGCCGCAGCGGCAGCAGCCACACCAGCGCTGTAGCAGTCGTCGGAACAGGAGTGCCGGCGCCAGCGGCATTGGCAGCAGCAGCGGCAGCAGCATCAGCAGCAGCATGGGGGTGGACGCGGACGGGCCGTTCGGCGCTGTGTGCGTCGTGGCCGCAGTGGCAGTGCTGGCGCATCAGTGGCTGTGGTGGGAAGTCATCCGCGCCAGAAAACGGTAAACACATCCTTCTCCACGGACGCCGCCAGCGCTGCCGCCGCCACAACCACCACCACCAGCAGCAGGTGGTGCCTGCCTTGTAGTTGAAGTCGAGGGCGGCCGCAGGGGTTGAGAGCAAGCAGCGATGCGTTGCCGTTTGGTGGAAGCGAGTGACAGCCGTCCGTGGTTTGATGTCGGTCGTTCTATCACTGATGTTGGTATCTGCAGAAGCAGCTGCAGCAGCAGCGGCTGGAGCAGTAGCAGCGCAGTCAATGAAGGCAAGACAGCAACAGCATTGCTGTTGCAGCATGTGTTCTGTCAGGCAGATGAGGCCAGCGGTANCGGCTCCCTACCAACGACTGTTCCATGTCAGCACTGTGCCACGTCATGTTTTAGCATGTGATGCTGATGCTGCGTTCGCTGTCATTGGCATTGGAATTGGCATTGGCATCGGCATTGGCATTGGCACTGGCATTGGCATTGGCATTGGCATTGGCATTGGCATCTGCATAGGCATTGGCGTTGGCGTTGGCACTGGCGAGCGCTGGCACTGGCGCCGTGGCTGGCGCTGGCGCTGGCGCTGGCATTGGCATTGGCATTGGCGCTGGCGCTGGCATTGGTATTGGCATTGGCACTGGCGTTGGCATTGGCATTGGAATAGAGTTTGCAGTATCCTCTGTAGTGGCATGCACAAGAACAGCCAGATACTTCCTCTTTCGTCATGCTCTGCAATGCCAAGTCATGACATTCTGTGTCGTGACACGTCATGTTACATCATGCCATGGAATGTCATGCAATGTCATGCAATGTCATGCAATGTCATGTCATGCAACGTCGTGTCTGTGCTGTGCTGTTGTGTGATGTGATGTGATGTCATATCCTGCCATGGCATGCTATGGCATACCACGTCATGTCATATCGTCTGGTGCAATCAGGTACGGTGTAGCTCCACCCAAGATGTACCTGCCTGAGAACGGAGACGACAAGGCACGAGCCTTCAACTGCGTGCAGGTGAGAGAGTCATCCCGCAAAAGACTTATGCCGCGTAGCATCGCATGTGGCTGCTGCTTACTGCTCCGCATCGTACTGCCTGCCGCAGCGTGGCTGGCACCAGCGCTCGCATGTGTCTGCATGACATGGCGTTACAGCAGGCCGGCAACCGCAGGACGCTTGCTGGCGATAGACACATGCTTGTCTGCATAGCATGCGAGCGTCAGTCGGAGGCTGAAACCCTGCGACCGCTCATGGACAAGCTGCTGTGGAGGCGGTGTGCAATATCTGGTGCACGGCCATGCAGGCAATCTCTGGTCTAGTCTCCGACTGCAACACGTCGCCTTCATCGTTGCGCCGGTATTGTTTTTTTCTATAACGCTCTGCAAAGCGTTTTAGAACGGCTGCAGTGGGCTGAGAGTGGCGTTGTGAGCCTGTCATGTTCCCATGTGTGTTAGCTGGGGATCCAAAGAACACCAGTGTAGCTATGTCGCCAGTCACTTGCTTGTGCCTCTGGAAGTGTTTTGGTATGTCTCACCAAGGCGGAGAGGGGGATTGGGGGGGGGGGGGGGGGGGGGGGGGGNGGGGGAGGGGGATCCCGGCACAAGAACATGGGATTGAAACATACAATCAGGACGGCATGCGAAGGAGTGGTTGTGCACTCCTTCTCGTGCCCAGTGGGCATCGCGCGTTGCTGTGATGCAATGGCACGTGGTGAGGTGAAGTTTAGAACGCTGGGATGGCAAACAATGGGTTGCAATGGCTTGCAGCGGCGTGTCGTGCGCTGGCTGGGGTGCGGTCAGGGCAAGAGGAAGTGTGTTGGGCCTGCTTTCGTTGGACGATGAGTTGGGTGCAATCATGTGCGGTGCGTGGAATGTGCGTGCCTGCGTGCACGTGTGTGGAATGCAGAGGGCGCATCAGAACTGTCTCGAGTCGCTCCCGCAGTTCTTTGCCCTCCTCATCCTTGGAGGTTTGCGGGTACGCTCGCACTTGTCTGAAACTGCGTGGCCGTTGTCTGCCCCTTCCTTTCCCTTCACCTCTGTGTACTCCCTCACCCACTCATTAAGTCTGCTCTGCTGGCGTTAGTCTTTTTGTCTGCTTCTCCATCTCCTTCCTAGCCATGTCTACCTCATCGCAACCATCTCGTCGCTGTCTCTCTCTCCTCCACAGTCCGTTCTTCCTGCCAAGTGTTATTCCACCCTTCTTCTAGAACCATTGACGTTGGAACAATGTTCACGCTGCTGCTCCTGCTCTTGCTCGGCACCATTCTTCACCCCCTGAGTATGAGCTACGATTACAATGGTGTTGCTTCTCCTTCAGCTCCACCTGCGCTCTCTCTCCCATGTAACTCTTTCCCTCAGCCAACCTAGCCACACAATTTATTGATCATTCTCTCTTCCTCCCTCTTCACCTGTGCTCACTATCTTCTTCTTTTTTGTTTCGCTATCTCTTCTCTTTCTCACCCTCTTTTTTCCTTAGTGTGCTGCACCATCAAACTTTCTCAATGAAAAAAAATCGCCGCGAAATTCTCGATCACTGTGCACAACAACCATGGTTGACTTGCCATGGCGTGCAGTTCCCATGGGTGTCTGCTGTGCTTGGTGCATCCTACGTCGTCGCACGCCTCCTCTACTTCTACGGCTACACCTCTGGTGACCCTAACAACCGATTCCGTGGCATGTACGTGCATGTGTGTGTGTGTGTGTGTGTGTGTGTGTGTGCGCGCGCGCGTG
>SZWC01009712.1:0-58842 GCA_023375785.1 Penium margaritaceum
AGAGAGAGAGAGAGAGAGAGAGAGAGAGAGAGAGAGAGAGAGAGAGAGAGAGTAGGGTATGAGATAGAAATAAAGCGTCAGTGTGAGATTGCCAAACGTGCCTTGTACATGAAAATTTACACCGTTGCCTAGATAACAAAACTCAAGCTTCTTTAGTATGAACTATGGGTCTCAAACATGGAAACTAACGCAAAACCGTGAGTTTTGGTAATACCTTCCTTATTTTGGACCCAATACAAGGAGAAAAGGGTAAGAGGGAAAACGGGCCTTAGGAGACTCAAAACATTTGAGTCATCATGCACGGGTCGTTGATGACGATACTGCAAAATCCGACCAGAGGAGAAAACCATCACAACAAGAGCTAGACGGCATTCTGCAAAATCCAACCATGATTTTTGCGAAAAGGCTTGAGACTCGACAATGTTGTAGTCATTTTTAGAGCAAGACGACCCCTACGACTAAGTGTGCGACGGTTCCGGCGGCTATGCCATAAGCAAAAGACCGAGAGTAGCTGTAAAGCAACAGACATTCTGAGGGATACGGCTATGAAATTGACTGTTTTAAGCATTGTAAACTATGTTGGTAAGCTCTCGAGAAGCTCTTGTCATCCTTCCACCTTCTCTCAGCCTCTTCCCTTCACCAAAAAGCTGCGTAGATCTTTGGTGGACGGGGTGGAGGGTCCCCACCCACAAAGCACCGTTATTCCTCCTCCTTGCAAGGTTGCCTCCTTCCTCCTTCAACCAACAATTGGAGTAGGATTCTTCTCCAAGACCAGAGAATCTCATGGCCTGAGAGCACACGGGAAGGAGGAAAGGAAAAGGCTTGGAAACTTTTTGAGGCCTCCCCATCACCGTGAGTTGAAGGTGAGATGCCTCCAAGGAAGCACAAGGTGTGTCAAGAGAAGCCAAGAGGAAGCCAAAGACGACCAGAAGGTAAGGAGAGGACAAGAGAGCGTGGGAGGAGTGTGAGAGGTGACGCCCTCTAAACTACAGTTTTCCTCTCCCCTTCTCCCACTCTTGAGCGATGCTCAATCCCTTGTGGTTGTTTTACTCTTTATACATGTTTCTGTTTTCCTATACTTGGTAGGTTGCCTAGTACCATGAGTCATGGCTTTAGAACCTTTACTTGAATCTACGTGCTTGTGCTAATCATGGCAACACAGAAAAAATAGTATTTCTCCACCACGTGATTGTGCAGACCGTGACAGCCTAAGAAAACAGGATATGTTACCGCATGGTTGTGCTGTTTGCAACAGCCTAGAATAAATAGAAACAAGTTACGTAATCACCTCATTCATCATGAATGAAAAGATGATTCATGAGGCAACACATCTCCAAGGTTGTGAGGTGATCCTCACAAATTCCTTCACGTGCTAGTTGAACATACAACGAAATTGCAAGTGCGAGACCATTCAAAACCAACGAGGGTAATGTGGTGATAGCCTTACCACACATCATCGGTTGGCTCCAAGCTTTGGAGGACGCCACCGTGAGCACAGTTGCTAAAGAAACAGTAACCGAACTGTCAAAGGCAACTTGTCTTGACCTCAGCAACACTGAGAAGCATGGAGAAGCCAAATGAGTGCTCAATGAGAATGTTAACGTATACGTGGAAAACTCCCATGTGACTGAGGACGCACTCAAGGAGGACCACCCGGATGTGGACCCAAAAAAGAGCACATCATTGACAAAGATGAAGGCAATGAGGTTTGCGACCATTGTCATCATCATGCGGAAAAATCAAGCAATCGCTCAAGATTGACAAGGCTTTTGCCAAATTGCAAGAAGTTGCTGACACTAATAAGGCTATCAACAACAACAAAGGCACCAAAAGCAGTTAAATGGGAAGTTATCACAAGCATAAGCCAGACGATGCCACTGCGAAGGCAATTTGTACTGACTGTCCAAGGCATGCTGAGTTGGCTGCCGAGGTGGCAAGGCGACTCAAGATCACCACTGATGGTGGAGATGTGACATCACTCATGAGAGTGGGGGCAGATCCCCCTTCCTACGTTATGGATAAGATGGGACAAACCCACGCCTACTCTAGCAATGTTGTTGGCAAGAGTTTGCTCCAGGAGGTAGGAATATCTAGAGGCATGTACTCAAATCGTACCCTCCTTTAGTGGGTAAAGGTGCACGGACAACGTGAGGTCCTCGAGGCTATCACCAATGCTTTGATGATCTCAGAGATGAAGTTCTTGTTTGCCAACCTACTCGCCCACGTCAGGTAGAGAATCATGGATTTCAATTGTAAATGCAAGCTACAACGCCTAGCTGCTCATGAGACAACTCGGTGATGTGACGACCTCAGCAACGTGTTGTAGATCATGGCCCAAGCAAGGATCCAATACTGTTTGTAACATGCCGCAGGTGCCGATGCCACTGCTAGTGGTAGAAAGGAATTGCCTACATCGACAACATCAAGACTTGACATGAAAAAATCCTTCCTCTACATTGTGGAGATTTTTTGAAAGGGCATGAAGCTGGCCGATTTCTTAAATCCCCTGGAGAACATCCTGCATGTCCACAAGGATCTACTCAATCTGTGGAGTATTCTTTCCAAGACACAACTTAACCAAAAGTGCTTGAAGTACGTGGTCAAGGAGCGGAGAATGCACCAGCCACACCTAGAGTGGCATTCCATGCTGTGGGAGGTATTACAAGCTATCATCCACAAGACGTTTGTCCAGGGTGGAGACGCACATAATTCCTTCCATAACATCAAGGACTTTAGACAGTTGGGTAGCTCGGTCTAGGCATACTTGAACGAGTTCACTGTACTCATGGAGTAAGCCAGAAGCTTCGCTTATTGTGATAGGACCTAGTCTTTAAGTACCGAGATTGCTTGATGCTAGAGTAATTAAATGGTGGTCTTGCCAGCAAGAAGCTGAAGGAAAATACTACCACAACTACAATGGGCCAGGCTTGGAAAATCTAGAAGTTTTTGTGTGACTAGACGAGTAAAGAATGTTTGAAAAACCCAAAACACTACTCGGATACACAACCAAATGCGTGTGCACAGCAAGCCCACAGCATATGCATGGACACTTATGGGGATTAAGGAAGAGCAAGGCACCGGGACGGGTCTGAGGGTAAGCAGTCCACAAGCCCTCAGATCAAGAAGACCGGTGGATGCAATTTCCCCAACCACAGGGGGGGACATGAGACTGACAAGTTACAGGCGATGTGTGAGCTTTGTAACACAGCCATCCGTGATAGATTATGCCACAACTATATGCAACCTGGCCACTTTAGGGTTTGATATATTGAGGCTGCTATGGTGGACAAGAAGCCGCGGCATTGGTCATAGTCGTAGTACCTTATGGTCATGGTGCAGCTGGAGGCCGCGGACAGGACCATGAATAAGGCCACGGTCCCGGCACTGGGCCTGGATATAGAAGTAGACAAGCCCATGGTACCGGGCTTTTTCACCCTTGAGTGACGTTTGTGGAGACCACTCATGGGTAAAAGTGGATCAAGTTTGTGGATTCATATCTTTTATGAGGTATTTCTTCAAACGTAATCAAAAGAATGAAGAAGACAAGCATGTCCAAGCAAGTGCCTAGGCTATTTCTTGTTCACATGCAAGTATCGACCAGGATGCTCCAGTGTGGTTGATCCACTACGCTGACATCTTGTGGAAGTTAAAGTAATAAACGAGGTCCGTGGGTGAATAATGGCCATTGCATTGACTACAGTGCAGACATCAGACCTCTTGTACCTCTGCAGCAACCACAGAGAGAGATTATTCACTATAATCGTTTGGAAAACCAGATCTGGGTGGAGTCTTGTGTGGATCCTTGGTTTCAAGACTCTCAAAATTTGGAAAAGCATGGATTTGTGGAGACTGCGGGAGTCTACTTGTACAAAAAACAAGTCGTTATACCACACCCGGGAGACATTAAAGTTTAGATTATCTCCCAGTTCCACAACCCACCAGGCTGCAAACCAACATTTGAGCTAGTAGCCACCACACTCCGGCGCTTGCAGTTCCTTGAAAGATGAGACATGTGTTGAAATGGTATGCACCTTGTCCACTGCCTAGCTGACTAGCTGCACATACAGACAAGGCATGCACTGCTCTATGGAGGACGTCCCCTTGGTCTGTTCTGAGATGGGCCAGGAATGTATTGCCCATAATGGGTATGTACCCTGTGGATCATCATAGGCATTATACCTTTGTGGCCTAGTTGAATAGGCACCGAAGTCTCAAAATCTGAAGCTACGGGTTCAAACCTTGTGATGGCCACAATTTTCTTTGTGGCCCAAACTGGGATATGAAGCTTCTAGGAAACTTACTAGAGCCCGCCTTGAGGATGACAGTTGGCGGTCTAAGGACGCGCCAAGTAGGTCTGTAGGTCGAGGTTGGCTCCAGTGGAGCCACTACAAGCAGAAGCTTTAGCAAAGCTCTGCAAGTATAAAAGCCTGTACCTTGCATGCATCCATTTACAGTTCTTGCCTTTGAGACTCATCACAGAGTGTCCAACCAAAGGTAGACACTAAAGACCAACATGCAGACATCGTGAGGTTGTAAACCAAACGAACCTAAAGTGTGGACCCCTCGTTCGAGGGTGATATGCTATCTTGGTTGCAATACCAAGAGCGGTTGGCGGCCTCCCATCTCGGGACCCGTTTTGTAGACCGTTGCTATCCGGCGCATTGACAAAGGGTTATGGGCCCATACTTCTAGTTGTAAGGCACGCTTCTAAGACCGACTAGCATGTGGTCTTTTAGGGCGCACATGTACAACAGGGACATGAACATCGAACGGCTCCATCTGCTCCATCGGCTGCATCGGCTTCTTCAGGTAGGGTGTGCGCACGTGGCGGACTAGGAGACGAGGAACAGCTCTGTCCATGTTGGACAAGACCCTCGAGCCCTAACAATGTTAAGCTCTACCCCTTTTAGAAGGCGGTACGACTCCGAGTCCGTTCTCTCGAGACGGCACCATCGCCTTAGGCGATCATCGGCGGGAGGGGTATGCAACGGAACCAAGTGCACCTTCGACAACGGTCGCAGTCAGTAGCCTCATTAGCCTCAAGGATGAAGCAGAGTAGTAGCGAAGCAGAGAAGACAAGTAGTTGTAGGAAATGGCGGATCCGACTCAAGCCCGCCTTGAGACGGGTATGTCCAAATTCACAGAGATAGGTTTTCCCTTGAGGAAATGGTAGTTTGATATTGTCATGAACGTGCGTTGCTACCTCAACATCCTAAAAGGAACCAAGACAGTACCTGCCGATGCGACGGTGACGGCGCATGCGGCTGACCTTGCAGCATGGACGATGAAGAAAAACATGGCTCTCGCTATTCTTGTGACGTCCATCAACGAGACTCAACACTCTCACATCACAAGATGCACGTTGGCTACAGATGCCTATGCAGAGTTCTCACGCGTGCATCGATCAAACACCCTAGCAAACCGACTCTTCATCTTCCAAAGGTTGATGTCGATGAGGGTGAGCAAAGGAGAATTGATACTCGCATTTCTGCACTCATTCCACAGCGTGCTGCAAGAGGTCCAGCAAATGGAATGGAATCTTGACTCCAACATTTGTGGCATGATCCTTCAAATGGCGCTACCAAAAGCTGGGGGTCCTTGATCACCGTATTTGGCAGTTGGAAAGAGGTTTATCTGATGTATGAGGCTGTCGTCGAACACGTTCGCAACGAGTCCATGCGACGAAGTGGAAGTGAGGGAAAAATCTCAGCCTATGTCTCTCGCTTCGGTGGACACGGTGCAAGCTCTCGCTCCAGTCAAGGCAACAACGGAAGCGGTGGCGGTGGAGGGAAAGGCAATGGTGGCAGAAAGAGTTCTAAGAAGCTCAGCAACTGTCACAACTATGGCAAGGCTGGGCACTGGGCTAGGGACTGCCGTAGTCCCAAGAAAGAAGGCGGGAACAAAGGTGGGAAGGAGAAGAAGGAGCTCACCAACATGATGGCTAGGGGGCTGCCCATAAAGGGGGCAGCGATCATTAGGTCCGGGGCATTTGCCCTTGATTCGGGCACCAACCACCACTCATCAAAAGAGAAGGGTGGATTTGTCTCCATGGCCGAATCTGTCATGTGCATCAAGTGTGCAAACGGTGGCGTCGTCCAAGCTATGGGCGAAGGGGTCAAGGTGATCACGTTCAACGTGAACGGTGCAGAGAAGGCTGTCAACCTTCAAAAGGTGGTGTACATATCCACTTTTGCAGCCAACTTGCTGTGCGTCACACAAATCACCGACAACAACATAACTGTGATGTTCACCAACAAGGAAGCGATGGCGTTAAAAAATGAGGACATCCACATTTTGTACACCAAAGACGAACTCATGCTTCAAGTTCCAAGAGTCGACGGCCTCTATGTGCTTCAAACAAAAGTCACCAAGGCGTTGGATGAGGGACTCGCATGTGTCACCAAGACAGTAGGACCGGAGCCAAAGGATGTCCCACCGGCGACCGTTGCGGCTGCCACATCAACCAAGGACACTGATGCTGAGCTGTGGCACCGGCGATTTGGCCACGTGGCCAATAACACGCTACAGAAGATGCAGGAGCAAGAGGTATTCTGCAGAATGGAAGGGTGGACCATGAAGGATGGCAAAGGGTGTACATTGTGTGAACCATGCCTCCAAGCGAAGGCAAAGAAGAAGCCATTGGGAGATGAGGTCAACGAGCAGAGCATGTCTTGGAACTGATACACAATGACGTGTGTGGACCCTTCCGCACACCGTCTAACGGAAGAAGCAAGTACTTCCTGACCTTTATTGACGACCACAGCCGCAAGTTGTGGATCTTCTTCCTCAAGACAAAGGGAGAGGTCAAGGAGAAGCTCCTCGAGTTCGTGGCCATTGTGGAGCCGCAAATGTCCAAGAATGTGAAGACGCTCGGAAGAGACAACGGGGATGAGTACGAGGCATGCAAGCCTTGGCTCAAGCATCATGGCATCCGCCACGAGCAAACCACCCCTTACAACCCCCAAAGCAACGGCGTTGCCGAGAGGATGAACAAGACCCTGCTTGGCATAGTGCAAAGCATGCTCTTCAACGCCAAGCTCCCACCTTGGTTTTGGACAGAAGTAGCAACAACGACCTGCTACCTCTTGAACCTCACACCAACAACCGCCTTGCGGAAGCGTGGAGCAGGACATGCAGCTGAAGACCCCATAGGAAGCATGGTCGGGAAGGAAACCCAATGCATCTCATCTGAAGGTGTTCGGGTCAACTGCATGGGTGAAGATCTAGCCGGAAGAAGGTGGAGGCAAACTGGACGCACGTTCCAAGAAGTGCGTCATGGTTGGGTACGACATGCCACACAAAGCCTATCGGCTTTGGGACCAGGCAGCAGGCAAGCTCGTGAGGAGTCGCGACGTCATGTTTGACGTACACAACCTTGGAAAGGTGAGCTGCTCAACCCGATCCTGTTGAAGATTTGCCCCTCTGCATGCCCAAGTGCGGCGCCGGGAGGAGCCGACGAGCCGCCAAAGAGAGGAAAATCCTTGTCGACGGATCTGGAGACTCTAGAATTGCTTGGATCCTAAAATGGAGGATTGCCCCTAAAAGTTGACAAGTTGCTGAATCCGGTGAAAGTTGTTTCACCAGAATCGGACACGTAACGAGGGAGATATGGGCTTCCAAAGTGGGGGTGTGCGCGACGGCTCTGGGAGTCGGTCGCGGTTCGGCCATAATCCACCTGACCGAGTAACAAAAGTCCACCTGGAGATTTTGCTCCGGAAGGGCTGCCGAGGCGTCCAGCGAATGATCCGCCGGATGCCAGTAGTGCAATTTGTTACTGAGGGACAGCCAAATTTCTGGCTCGGCGTCTGGAACTCAGTAGTACATTTTGTTACTCGGGGACTTTGTTAAAATTCCGACTGCAAGTCCGTGAACAGGTTTCGACCCACATCCATCCCCATCACCAAACTCGATGATTAACTCATCGAAACAGATCCCAAAGGCGCAAGGGGCACCGCCACTATGCGTAGGGACATCTGCACCTCCGGAATGGCGTTTTGATGGGTCCTTGATGTGTGAAGGCGCCTCGGCGGGCGACGTGGTACGCGCCGCCGAATGAGCAGCTGGTTTGGGGTGCTGCGCTTCGACTGACGTAGCAGGAGCTACGGTTATCCGAATTGCGCACGGTTTGGTGCATTGGAGATCTCATGACTAGCCCTACAAATGTTTAGATCATGTCCATGTTCAAAAACTAATGTAAAACTACCTTATTCCCTTCTCAAAAGTGACTATCTCACAAATGCCTTCAACTCCCAGAAACATAGCGTGAGGCGACCAGAAAGCTCACTCTTAGACTCAGAACCTGCACAAAAGAAACCGTGAGCGTAGAAGACTGGTGGGGACTCGTTGGAACTGCCTCCACCCGGGGGGCCGTTTACGACAAAGGGTTATGGGCCCACCGCCCTGACCGGTCTACACATCGCTCACGGCTTTCGCGGCGGACGGGATTGTCGTCTGGGACGACTTTGCCGTCAAGCTCTGAGGTCCTGGAGTTGAAGACTACGCAAATGGCGCAGAAGGAGACGTAGCCCATCCAGAAGTATGCAGGAGCCCCTGGCTACGGGCTATGGAGGTGGCATTTCGAGTTGCACCTCGCGCACAAGGGGCTGCTGGAGGTCATGAAGGGAACGGAAGTCCTCGACAAAGCGACGGCGACAAAAGCGTAGAAGGATGCCTTCGCAAAGAAGAACACAGAGGTGCTCATGATGCTGGTGTCCGGGATGGCCGAGTCGCAGTGGGGCTACTTCCAGGGCTGCAAGCTGGCAGCCAAAGCTTGGCAAAAACTCTGTGCCATCTATCAATCCAAGTCGCTGGCGAGAAAAATCTTCGCAATGAAGCGACTCTTGACAATGAGAATCGAGGAGGGGGATGATGTCATCACTGCCATGCAGCAGATCGAGTCGCTTGCCTCAGAATACAATGACGTGGGGTGGAAGATCGACACGCAGCTGCAGGCGATGGCCCTCCTCATGGCCCTTCCTGACAGTTGGAGCCCTCTCATTACAGTCTTGGGAGGATGGGCAGAGGACAAGCTCACCTATGGCACGGCCACAGAGTAAATCCGTAAGGAGGCGCAGCGACGGAACTGCGGGGAGTCCTCGTCGTCCTCATCGGCCCTTGTCACCAAAACGCGTGGTGGCGGAAGCGGGGCCAAGGGAGGTGGCGGACATGGTGGCGGCAAGAAGGGCGCCAAGAAGGGTGCGTACCGTAACTGCAGCAAGGAGGGCCATTGGGCCCGTGAGTGCACCGAGGAGGCCAAGGCCGGTAGCAAAGACGCCAAAGGCAAGAAGGCGCTCCTCAATGGCACTCAAAACCACTACCTCAAGAAGGCCAACCAGCGATGCCTTGACTCCGGAGCGGAGGAGCATACCCAGGTCGAGAAGGTCGGGTTCATCAACTACACCAAGTCCAGCAAATCCATGGTGGTCGCAAACGACAAGGTCGAGCCGGCGGCTGGCCAATGAGACGTGGACGTGGATGTGGTGGTTGGTGGAAAGTGGGTGCAGCGCATCATCAAGGACGTGCAGCATGTACCCGGCTTGGCTGATACTCTAAGTGTTAGCCGCCTGACTGACAAGGGGTACGAGGTGCTCTTCAAGAGAAGAGGGGCAGTCGTGCGCAAGGACGGTGGCGGCGAGCCCGTGCTGGAGGCTAAGCGCGAGGGAGGCCTCTACATTGTGGAGACCAAGGTGATCCCCGTAGCGACAGATTCTGCAGACTTGCAGGAACGCACCGTCAACCTGGCCAAAGGAGGGGGAGCTGATCTGGAACTCTGGTACCGACGTCTGGGGCATTCCTCACCCGCAGTTGTGAAGAAGATGGCGAAGCGCGAGCTGGTACGCAGCCTCGTCATCGACGGTGCGGAAGATGCGACAGATGCAGCAATGCACAAAAAGTGTGAGCCTTGCATTTTGGGCAAGGCGCGGCGCAAACCGTTCAATGAGAATATGAATCGCGCCTCGGACCTGCTGGAGGTCGTGCACAGCGACGTGTGCGGACCATTCAAGACGGCGTCAAAGAGCGGCGCGCGTTGCTTTGTCACCTTTATTGATGACTACAGCAGAAAACTCTTCGTGTACTTCATGAAGCGGAAAGGCAAGGTCCTGGACCAGCTGAAGGAGATGTCGCCGCGGTGGAGAGGCGGACTGGCCGGAAGGTCAGAGCGCTACGCAACGACAACGGCGGAGAGTATGTGGGCTGTAGCGGGTGGATGAAGCAGCAGGGCATAAAATGGCAACAAAATACGCCGTATTCGCCTCAGTCAAATGGCGTGGCGGAGCGGGCGAACCAGATGCTGCTGAACATGGTACGGACCATGTTGATGGATGCGGAATTGCCGCGAAGCTTCTTGGCGGAAGCTGTGCGTACGGCGAGCTACACCATCAACCTCACTCCTACAGCAGTGCTGAAGGGGAGGAGCGGCTGGAAGACGCCGTAGGAGGTTTGGAGCGGGCGCAAGCCAAGTGTGACACACCTGAAAGTGTTCGGGTGCAAGGCGTACGCGGTGGTGCAGGCTGCGCAGAGGCGTGACAGCAAGCTGGAGCCGCGGGCATATTTGTATCTCTTCCTTGGCTATGAGAGCGCGCATAAGGCGTACCGGCTCTACGACATGCGCAAGGAGGAGGTAATCCACAGCCGAGACATCGATTTCAATGAACAGCAGAGCTACATTAGCAGCAACAAGGCGGGCGTGGTGGACTCCCCAAAGATGGGGGAGTGGTTCCAGCTCCTTGATTACGAGAAGGAGCCGGTGGACGCCGAAGTTGAGGATGCGGTATCAGAGCGTGAAGGTGCACCAGTAGTGGCAGCCGACGCGGAGGGCTCTGATGATGATCAAGCTGATGAGGAGATCCACCGGGAGGATCTGGCGGATGGGGCACCTAGGGTGCCAAGGCGCACACTCCCGGCAGAGTGTGCATCGGGCGTCGGTGGAAAATCCACCGGACGCACCGGTCGTTCGGGCGATGTTTCGCCAGAGCGAGAGAGATCCTTCGAGAGCCATCCGGTCAATGATTCACCGGAGCGTGCTGAGTCGGAGGGATCGCAGCAGAGCGACGATGCTGCACCAAAACCACCGCGCCGCAGCGGGAGGCAGCGAAAAGCGGGGAAGCGCTTTGACGCAAGCACCGGTCGATGGATTGGCATGACGCGGTGCATGCTGGCTACATCAACGAAGCCGCCTACCGTGCAAGAGGCGCTTGCACGGCCCGAAGGGGATCAATGGGACGCAGCCATCAAATCAGAGCTGGCGTCCATCACGGAAAACGATACGTGGGAGATGGTTGACAGGCCGAAAGATGCCAAGGTCATCGGCTCAAAGTGGGTCTTTAAGACCAAGTTCACAAAGGAAGGTGTGGTTGACAAGTACAAGGCGAGGCTGGTGGCGAAGGGATACACACAGCGTAAGGGCGAGCACTACGATGAGACGTTTGCTCCCGTCGCCAAGTTCACAAGCATCCGAGCGATCCTTGCGGTGGCGGCCAAAAAGGACATGGAGCTCCACCAAATGGACGTAAAGACGGCCTTCCTCAACGCCATCATAGACAAACATATCTACATGGAGGTGCCAGAGGGGGTTAAGTCACCGGAGGGCAAGGTGTGTAAGCTGCGGAAGTCCTTGTACGAGCAAAAACAATCGCCCAGATGCTGGTACCAACAGATGGACAGCTTCATGGCACAACTCCGCTTCAAGCGCTGTGAGGTGGATCACAACATGTACGTGCGGCACGACAAACAGCTCCATCAGATCGTTGCACTCTACGTGGACAAACTCATTGTGTGCTCGACGGATTTGCCTAGCCTACAGCAGCTTAAAGAGCAGCTGAGCAACAGATTCCAGATGTCGGACATGGGGGAGCTGGAGTACTACCTCGGGGTGAGCATTACGCGGAACCGGAGGGCACGCACGCTTGAGCTGGGACAGGCCAAATACGTGGCCGAGGTGCTGAAGCGGTACGGTATGAAGGAATGCAAACCAGTTGGCAGTCCAGTCTCCACGACCTGTGAACTAAGTGCAGCAATGGCACCGCAAACAAAAGAAGAGCGGGAGGATATGGCAGGGGTGCCCAACCAATCGGCGGTGGGCAGCCTCATGTACGCCATGGTGGCGACTCGTCCAGACCTGGCCTACGGGGTGGGCCAAGTGAGCAGGTGTGGCCGATCCAAGGCCACTACACTTGCAGGCGGTCAAGCGCATCCTCCGCTACCTGCAGGCGACGTGGCATGCGCGCTTGAGGTTCGACGGCAAGGGGCGGGCGGACCCCTTGCGTCTGGTCTAAAACACGGACGCAGACTACGCTAGCGATGTGGACAAGCGGAAGTCCACATCCGGCTACTTGTTATTCCTTGCTGGTGCAGCGGTCTCGTGGTGCAGCAGAGAGCAAAACTGCGTTGCCACCTCCACAGTGGAAGCAGAGTACATCGCGCTGGCCGAGGTGGTCAAGGAGGCGGTGTGGCTCCGCAGGTTGCTAGGGGAGCTGGGCGTGCCGCAGCAGGAGCCTACGGTGGTGCAAGAGGACAAGACCGGCTCAATCTCGCTGACCAACAACCCGACGTAGTACAGGAGGACGAAGCACATTGACGTGCGTTACCACTACGCACGGGACATGGTCGAAAAGGGGCAGGGGGTGCTGCAGCACTGCAGCACGCACAACATGCTTGCGGATTGCTTGACCAAAGTGCAACCCATCGACCAGCACGCATTGAGCGTGGCCGGACTTGGGATGACCAGCTATAATGAGCTGGAGGGCGCAGCGGAAGATGAGTGAGAGCAAGCAGGAGCAGCGGGCATGGCAGGTGCAAGGGGGAGAATGTTGAAGATTTGCCCCTCTGCATGCCCAAGTACGGTGCCGGGAGGCGCCGACGAGCCGCCAGAGAGAGGAAAATCCTCGTCAACGGATCTGGCGACTCGAGAATTACTCGGATCCTAAAATGGAGGATTGCCCTTGAAATTTGAAGAGTTGCTGAATCCGGTGGAAGTTGTTTCACCTGAACCGGACACGTAACGAGGGAGATATGGGCTTCCAAAGTTGGGGTGTGCGCGACGGCTCTGGGAGTCGGTCACGGTTCGGCCATAATCCACCTAACCGAGTAACAAAAGTCCATCTGGAGATTTTGCTCCGGAAGGGCTGCCGAGGCGTCAGGCGAATGATCCGCCGGATGCCAGTAGTGTTGTTTGTTACTGAAGGACTTAGCCAAATTTCTGGCTCGGCGTCCGGAACTCAGTAGTGCATTTTGTTACTCGATGATTAACTCATCGAAACAGATCCCAAAGGCGCAAGGGGCACCGCCACTACGCGTAGGGACATCTGCGCCTCCGGAATGGCATTTTGATGGGTCCTTGATGTGTGAAGGCGCCTCGGCGGGCGACGTGGTACGCGCCGTCGAATGAGCAGCTGGTTTGGGGTGCTGCGCTTCGACTGACGTAGCAGGAGCTACGGTTATCCGAATTGCGCACGGTTTGGTGCGTTGGAGAGCTCATAACTAGCCCTACAAATGTTTAAATCATGTCCATGTTAAAAAACTAATGTAAAAATGCTTTATTCCCTTCACAAAAGTGACTGTCTCACAAATGCCTTCAACTCCCAGAAACATAGCGTGAGGCGACCAGAAAGCTCACACTTAGACTCAGAACCTGCACAAAAGAAGTCGTAAACGTAGAATACCTGTCGGGGCTCGTTGGAACTGCCTCCACCCGGAGGGCCGTTTACGACAGATCCTTGCTCCCGAAGCGGGAGAGTGAATAGTGTTGCTTGAGTTCGGAGACCAAGCGCCCGACAACTGGCTCGCTTTGCCAGCAGGTGGTGGGAATGGGAGAGTAGCTGTGGAGGATGACACAGCATCTGACATGGACGCGGATACCGAGGTGTTCGGGACTTCCGAGTCTGACTTGGAGTCTGACGACTCTTCTGACGACGGCGACGATGACAAACCACCACCCGTGGAAGCATGAGCACCAAAGCAAGAAGTCACACCAGCACCCCGGCGCAGTTTACTACCAAAGAAAGCACCTTTGCAGTATGAGGATGATTGGACCAGCCTTAAGTGGTCATGCATGATTCAGGGAGAGCCATCCATAGTGGCGGAGGCGATGAATGGGCCAGATACAGCCAAGTGGAAGGAGGCAGTGGACAGCGAGCTCGCGTCCATTGCCGAGAACGGCACGTGGGTGCTGGTAGATAGACCAGACAAGGCCCTCGTGGTGGGATCCAAGTGGGTCCTCCGAGTAAAGAAGAAGCAATATGGCATCATTGACAAGTTTAAGGCAAGGATAGTGGCTAAGGGGTTCTCTCAACGCCCGGGCTTTGAGTACGATGAGACGTTCGTGCCCGTCGTGACCTGTGCCTCCATCCGCTCTCGCCTTGGAATTGCAGCCACAAAGGACTTGGAGATACACCAAATGGACGTCAAGATAGCTTTTCTTTATGGGAAGCTCGATAAGGAAGTCCTGATGGAGATGCCCAAAGGAGTCAAAACTCCCAAGGGCAAGGTGTGCAAGTTGGTGAAAGCGCTCTACGGGCTGAAACAGGCCCCAAGGATGTGGTTCAAAGATATGGACTGTTTCATGACCGGCCTCTCCTTCGCGCATTGCCAGACTGACCCGAGCATGTACGTGCGCGATGATGGGAGAGGGCTGATGCTGGTTGCACTGTACGTGGATGATCTGATCATCTGCTTGTCTTCAGTCCAGCTGCTGGATGAGCTGAAGTCTGACTTTAGCAAAAGGTTTAAGATGAAGAACATGGGTCCTCTTGAGTACTACCTCGGGATCGCCATCCACTGCAACCAAGTAGTAGGCACCATCGAACTCAACCAAACCAAATACATCGGTGAGGTACTGAAGAACTACCACATGGAAGACTGCAAACCTGTCAGCACCCCAATGACGACCGATGCAAAGCTGAAGGCCTCCATGTCGCCAAGCAACGAAGTAGAACAAAGGGAGATGCAAGACATCCCCTACCAGTCCGCCGTGGATAGCATCATGTATGCCATGGTAGGGACTCGTCCGAACATCTGCTATGCACTGGGACAAGTGAGCAGATTTGTGGCCAACCCAGGGCCACAACACTGGCAGGCACCAGAGTGCAGCTTGTGCTACCTGCAAAAGACATGTCACATGGGCCTTGTCCTTGGAGGCCAAGAAGGCACGGACCCCCTTTGCCTGAAGTGCTACACCGACGCTGACTGGGGAGGAATTCTTGACGACCAAAAGTCCACCTGTAAACACGTGTGCATCTTGAATGGCGCTGCAATCTCATGGGCCAGCAGGAAACATGATTGTGTTTCATGTGTCCATGGTTGAGGCAGAGTACGTTGCTCTGTCTGAGTTGTGCAAGGAGACTCAGTGGCTGCGCAGCCTGCTTGGTAAAATGACAGTGCTCCTGAAGGATGCCACGTTCGTACACGTGGAGAACATGAGTGCCATCTTGATGGCTGAAGACGAGATCATCTCCCTGCGAACAAAGCACATCGACATACGTTACCACTACTCACCTGACCTGGTCATGAAGAACGTGGTGGACTTGCAGAACTACGGAACCAAGAGCATGCTTGCTGATTGCATGACCAAGCTGCTGGAGAGAGACATGCACTATGCAGGCATTCGTGGATTTGGCATGAGGAGTGCGGCAGAGGAAGGGTGAGCCCCAAGGCATTGATGGAGTCCACTGAACAACAGATGGACAGAGGTGGAAGGGAGAGATTTGTTGAAATGGTATGCACCTTGCCTAGCTAGCTAGCTGCACATACAGACAAGGCATACACTACTCTATGGAGCACGTCCCCTTGGTCTGTTCTGAGATGGGCCAAGAATGCACTGCCCATAATGGGTATGTCTCCTGTGGATCATCATAGGAATCATACCTTTGTGGCCTAGTTGAATAGACACCGGAGTCTCAAATGAGAGGTTGCGGGTTCAAATATTGGATGGTCACAATCTTCTTTGTGGCCCAAACTGCGACAGGAACCTTCTAGGAAGCTTACTACAGCCTGCCTTAAGGATGACACTTGGTGGCCAAAGGACGTGCCAAGTACGACTGTAGGTTGAGGTTGGCTCCAGTGGAGCCACTACAAGCAGAAGCTTTAGCAAATCTCTGCAATTATAAAGGCCTGTACCTTGCATGCATCCATTTACAGTTCTTGCCTTTGAGACTCCTAACAGAGTGTCCAACCAAAGGTAGACACTAAAGACCAACTTGCGGACTTTGTGAGGTTGCAAACCAAACAAACCTAAAGTGTGGATCCCTCGTTCAAGGGAAACATGTTATCTTGGTTGCAATACCAAGAGCGGTTGGCGGCCTTCCATGTCGGGACCCGTTTTCTAGACCGTTGCCATCCGGCGCATTGACAACATGCACTCTCAAAACACTAGTGGTGGCGAGGGTGGAGTGTCGCTGTCCGTAAGTATTGCATGAAATGCAACCCAAGGCTAGTAGCCAAAAGCCTACTACACTCCTCAAGAATCTTTCCATCCATGGGACTTCATAGGAGTGCATCCATATGGTTATTCTTGCCGGTATCTAGGACACGACTCGTGGCCACAATGCAATATTTGTTGTTGAAATTCTCCTAAAAATAACATGTTTCGTTCCTATAACCACCGACTTGAATGCGGAAGAGAATGATCGTCTCTTCTTTGTGGATGTCGTGAAGTATCGCGGCTTGTCAATGTGCATTATCTCCCATTGAGGAAATAAATCTGCCGGTAACTTTTGGCAAAAGATGCATGAGTACTTTGGCTACGAGTCTTAAACATTGACAACAATTCATCTTCAAACTGACAAATAAACAATGCGCATGAATCACAGTCTAAAGCAGATGCTCCAATTGTAGGTGGACCTTGCCATGGATACCGGGACAAATTCCTAGTACTAGAAGATTTCGCGGTGAACAACTCAAACCTTTTGACCAAGTGTCCAAGGCTTTTGACCAGGTGACCAAGTCCACTCAGTTTACACCGTTTGTGTTGAAAACGTGTCGGCATTTAGTGGTACCCTCTCCATTAGCGATGAGTGAGAGTATGGAAGGACTGGTTCCTTTTGCTCAAGCCTTTTCCAAGCACATAGACTCCTTGTTGCAATAGGAAAAGGGTCATCTTCAAACGACTCAGCAACGACATAAGGTATATGCCAGCAAAGGTCATTGTGAGGTCTCGTTTATTTTCAAGGATAAAGATCTGTTAAGAACTAAGAACCTTTGGCTCAATTCGCCAGGGGCGCGGAACACTTTGTAGAAGTGGATTTGACCGTCTCCATTGTTTCATGTATTGGATAATTGTCATATCGATTGCTACTTCAATCGAGAATGAAGATTCATAACATTCTTCATGTGAGCTTGCTAGCTGCAAACATATCATAAGGAACCGTTCTACAACCATCGATAGTCCTTGCTAGTGAAGGCCAATACGATGTCCTTTACCTACTCCAGTACCAAGAGTGTAGATTCTGGTTGTGGGCTGTTAAGGAATACCTTGTTCATAATGCATATTGTAGATGTGAACACAACTCATGGGAGCCCGAATCTCGCTTGCCCATGGGGTTGGTAAACGAATACTGGAGCAAACTAGCAACTATCATAGATCGACGCATGACAGGGGGTACCACCTAAATGCAACAACAGTGAACAATATTCCTTTTGTATGACATTCATGGATAGCGACCATAAGAGGTTGGAAGTGTCCAAAGTGGTTCTCATGTGGATGCTCCAGCCTAAAGTGGAGAGGTTCGCTAGCCGTGCTGATCGACAAGCTACAGCTTAGGTCAAAGTGCCATGCACGTGTACATGTTTAACTAGTGACTAAATCATAATATTTTTTTCACAATGCTGACAACTCACTCTTTGGCACTCATACTTGTTGTTCATGAACCGGGATGGTTGAGAATGAGTGGGGAGGAATGCAGCGGGAGGGCCGGTTTGGCCCTCCCTCCTCACAAATATGAGTGGTGGTTGGGCACCATCCCTCGCCATGGTGAGGGTTGGCTGGTAGCCAGCCTTTCGCTGGCTGTCGGCCAGCTCGCTACCGGTCGGCCATCTTCTGGCTGCCGATCGAGCTGGTTGCTCGATCGGCGGCCAGGATGCTGCCGATCGAGCCATTCTGACCACAGATGCAGCAAGAGGTGATGAGGGGGTTGGAGTCAGAGGAAGAGTTTCCCTTGCATCCATGATCTCCACCATTGCCAGCGCCACCACCACGACCACGGCCCGTGCCAAGGACGACATGAGCACCACTAACAGAGGAGGAGGTGGTGCCAACGGAGGATGAGGAGATACATGTAGAGGAAGAGGACACGACAACGGAGTCCATAGTGACAATAGAGCAATATGGGCACCAGTCTTATACATTGTCTCACCAGTCAACGAGACGTGTGGCAGTGAACTTATGATATACACCAATGTCGGGTGGGACATGGACTGCAAGGTGCTAAAGCTTTACAGGAGGAACATGGAGGAAAAACTTAGAGAGCTCAAGATGAAGGCCAATGATGATGGAGAGACATCAATAGAGTTTCCAAGGCATGGCCTTACCTAGATCACAAAGAAACATGAGGCTGTGTGCCAAAGTAATATTCAGCCCTCTCATTAGCATGCATGTGAAGCTGGTTGATTTGTACTGCGAGTGCACTCCAGGCACCATTACCGGTGACGGTGTTATAATAGTGGTTGAGTGTGTATGCTCTGACGGGGTCCACAATGGTGGCGTATGCTGGGTCAACATTGTCCGAGCCTATGTCCTTAGTGAGGTTGTAAAGGTTAGCTGTGTGAATAGCACATGCACACTTAGTAGGTAAGGGAATGAATGGATGAGCAGCACTGGGATACGGTGGGGAGTAGTACCGCTAGAGCTGCTCGCCTTGTGCCCACATGCAAAAGCGTACCTTCCAAAAGGAGAAGGTAAGCTTGTTAGTAAAATGTGGCGGCACACTCTCAAAGTCACATTGGCAAGGAATGGAGAGAAGAGCGCGTGCAAGATGATGAGCCGATAGCACCCCAGAGCTAGCGGTGCCAGCGGTGGCCACAATGCCATCAGTGCCTCTAGTGCTAGGATCACCAGCAGTGGCAGTGTCAGGATTGCGTGCAGTGGCGAGACACTACATGACAACATTACCCACTGCTATAGAAAGCTCAGCCTTTGAGTTTTGAGCATGACTCTAGTGATCCTTGGCAAGTTCCAACGCCAGGTGAGCTTGGCAAAGTTGATCCTGGATCTATCCAATGGCTAGTTTGTCCTTGGGCATGGAAAACAAAGAATAGAAGAGGATGAAAGTTCAAAGAACTTGTCAATAGAGTTTCCCCTGTCCCAGTGGACATGGAAATGTGTAGAGTAGAGACCTCGAGCATATGACGGTGTCATTGAAACCTACAGTGGAGCTCACGTGAAGACTACAACATTGTGCAAGACCATCAAAGAGGGAGATCAAATATGGGGAAATTCATACCTTGCAGAGGAAGAGGCAACAGAACAAAGAGTGGATGCAGTAGATCAGCGGCAGATGTAGACAACGCAAATATCCATGAGGCTACTGAGACAACAAGAATAGGAAGCCGATCAGTACGGCTATGGAAACAGCTACTACTATTGCACATGCTACAAAGAGGGTGTAGACACGACCTACGGTGGGAGAGTGTAATGGGCAGGCCCTTCGAGGATGTTGTTTTTGGAGTTTACATGATGGTGTTATCATCCCTCCAGAACTTGCTGGAGGGTGTTCCCCTTTGTGTCACTCTTGGGGTAGTCGTCATCAGTGATCCACATCAAGAGACTTTATTATTTCAAGTTTCTGAGGGCCGAAATTGTTTCTTACCTTGTCCCTTCATTATGGGTTCCAGACAAGGGTGTTGTACCCCGGACTTGTGAGTTTCCACAGTTTTTCCGTCTTCTAAACTCAAATATCATCATAATCAAATTTCAGTTCTTTCTTTTTACACGCAAGCATGAAGTCATTGCGTGCAAGGCATGCTCGGGATTTTGCACCAGCATTTTGTCTCTGGCTCGCGTCTCTCTTACTCGTCCTCTCCCTCTGTCTCGGTCACCTTCTGAGGCGAGGAGGGGAGGGAAAGGATGAGGGCTCAAGGCCATCGGCCTTGGCCATCGAGGCCTCGCAGCCTTCTAGCAGCCGATTGAGTGACAAGATTGATCGGCGGCCAGCAGGTTGCTGGCCAATGGACGGGCGGTTACTTGACTGGCTATTGGCTATCCAGCTGGCCGGCAGCGAGCAAAGGGCTGGCCACCGGCCAGCCCTTGCCTTAACGGGGGGTTGTGTTCAACCACCCCTTGGTCACGTGAGGAGGGAGGGCCGATTGGACCTCCCGCTACATTCTTATCCTCTCCTTATGAACCGTCCCAATTCATGACCAACGAGTAGAAATGCTTGATGGAATATTGTCAACATTGTGAAAAAAAAAGGTTTAAATCACTAGCTAAACATGAAAATGCGCACACAACATTGGCCTTAGTTGCATCTTGTAAGTGAGCATGGCTAGCAGCCTTCGTCCTTTAAGCTAGAGTGTCTGCGCAACTACCATGTTGGACGTCCCCAACCTCATATAGTCACTGTCCATGAATCCCACTCTCTGGGAATGTTCTTCATTATGTTGACCTTCAAGTGCTATCCCTTGTAACACGTAGATGTATATGAGCTACAAGCTTGCTCTAGTACACATAGGCCACCCTATTGGACTAGTGAGATTCAGGCTTCCATGATTTATGTTACGTCTCACAACTGGCCCAATGAACAAGGTATCCCCTAACAACCTAGGAACAAAGCGTATGCTATTGGCACTAGAGTAGGCAAAGGACCTCGTTTTGGCCTTTGTCATCAAGGGATACTCATAGTGGCTAAACAGTTCTTTTTATAGTTATGGATCTAGCAAGCTCACATGAAAAACATCATGTATCTTTATACTCAACAAAAGCGGCAATCGGTATGCCACTGGCCCAATGCATGTGATGATGGGAAACGGCCCAATCCAAGTTGATAGAAGTTTTCGTGCCCCTGGTGACTTCGGCCAAAGTTTCTCAATGCTAAAGGGTACCTTATGACCAATGTAAAACGAGACCTTATGGCAAATGATGTCAGCATATGCCCTTTTTTGTTGCCAAGCCGCTTGAAGGTGACCCTTTGCACTTGTAACAATGATTCTATGTGCTCGGTAAACACTTAAGTAGAAGGAATATACCCTTCTATACTCACACTATTCGTCAATAAAGATGATACCACTAGATTTTGACCACTGTTTAACACAAACGGTGTAAACCGAGTGGACTCATTCACCGAGGTGTTCACCACAAACTCTTTTGGTGAAAGGAATTCGTCTCAGTCATTCATGACACGGTCTAGGTTCATGTGGAACATCAGCTCCATAATGCAATTCATGAAGTCTAATTGGACATCAACCTTAGGGTGAAATGCTGCCAATCTTTGGGACTCGCTACCAAAATACTCTTTATCTTTTGCCAGAGTTGACTTCTATTTTTTTCTATCTCAATCGGAGATAATACGCAACGAAAAGTTGTGTTACTTCATGACACCCCAAAAATGAGACGGGCGATCTCCTCTATGTTACCGTTAGTGGTTATACGGATGGAATGTGTCATTCTTGTAAGAAGATCCACAACCACTGTAATTGCATTGTGGCCACGGAGCATGTCCAAAGCACTATTGATAATTTCTATGCAAATTCAATCCCATGGAGTCCTAGGTTTTTAAGTTGTTGGAGGAGTCTAGTAGGTTTTTGACCAGTAGCCTTGTTCCAAAGACATGGATTACATGCCATGCAATACTTATGGAAATTGGTACTATATCCTGGCCATCATTAGTGGTATGATAGTGCATGCCCTGTATTTCTAGGTCCCGCTCGACCTGCCACCGGCAGGTCCTTGAACTGGGAGATAAACTTCATTCACAGGTCTCTTGAGTTGGGCACAACGACTTCTTTCTCTATGTCATTAAACTCCTCTGGCCACCACCAGTCTGTACTTTTCCATGTTATGAGAGTCTCTAAAACAAGAATCTATATGGTATCCCATCTTTATATTGTTTATAAAACCGTTATTTAAAGGATAATCTCTTGAGTTAGTTGTCGTAATGGTGTAGGGGGACATGGTGTTTACACTATAGCTATCACAACGGCCATAAAACATCTGACAATCTCCGTGGTTTCTTTGATGTCGGCTCAGTGGATTGGCCACGTTGATGCATCTTGGTGGATGTTCTTGCGTAAACAAGAATCTTCTTAGGTACTTGCTCTAACACACTTGTCGTCTCCATTGGCTTGGTTGCGTTTGCAGAAAAACCAATGGGTTGTGGCTGGCCACAACTGTCACGACCCCCTTAGTGTTCTCGACGTAGCAATTCCACACCTTCAAATCATGTTTCACAGTGAGGAGCTGGTGATCACCAATTGTGTAGTGAATCTCTCAGGGGATAAGCGTCAGGCTCTCATACGCAACGGATTTACCATTTCACACGAGCACAGATTTGAGTCATGCTACATACTGTACTGCTTTATGATTTTACCCATTAGAACAATTCATGACATGAAGTCTTGATTTGTTTCCTGGGACACATATTTTATGTATTCTCAGTGGGCAAAAACACTTTAGGTCGTAGCTCTTTTTTTTTTCTTTTTTTTAACCCTGTCAAGCTGTCCATTTTGTGTCTTGCCCACACATTTCCCAGTGTCGGCGTACATCCGACACCAAAAATGATGCAATCGCATGACCGCAGAGGGCCACGAGATCGGGTTTTCTATTTTGCTTGGTCCTCGTGGACCAAAAAGAACTCGAATACATAATGAAATGCATTTGGCTATATGCTGAAATAAATCCAACATGGAGCCAAATAAGCAATCTTGTGGTCCCCTTACAAAGATTTCATGTTGAAGTATGAAGTTAACCGGGTATGCACCACATCGCACCTACCACGATTGCAATAGATACGGAATAGCTAAGATGGGTGCTATGGATGGAAGTCCTTTGACTTTGAGACAACTTTTACTATGGTTAGTCATCTATTCCTAATGCACGCCTTTTTTCATCAGCATGTTTAGAAAAGCAACCAAGGTTGAATACCTTTGCACAAATTTTCAAGAGTGGTTTGAAAGACCAAGGAAGTACATATTATGCCCAAATTTGTCTTGGAGCACTCGATCTACCGCACCTTGGACCTTTATTGGTCGACAACAATACCATCGTTGCCTACTTTGTATCCAATGTATTTGAGCTCACCATGTGAAAATTTTGAAATGGCTCACATTTGCATAGACCTTGTGTTCCCAGATGGTCATGAGGACTTCGCGCAGATGTTCTATGTACTCTTGCATCGATACAGAGAAAACCAAGATGCTGTATTGGTAAACCAAGACAAATTGACCAAGTTTCTTGGCCAATGCTTGGTTCATTTCTTCTTGGAAGGTTGCCGGGGTGTTTATTATCTTGAAGACAAAGCCCGAGATTGGTAATGTTTTAGTTGGACCAAAACACTGTGTTGGACACGTAATCTTATGTGATGCAGATTTCATGGTTCCTTTGAGATTAATCCAAGGAAAAAAAGAATCTTGCCTTGGGATTTAGTTGAACAAGTCCTCAATCCATGTTATGGAAAGTCAATCTTTTACCTTCAGCTTGTTTGACGCCCCTTTGTCCATGCACATGCATGAACCATCGTCCTTCTGTTCACAAAAAAAGGAGGCTACATCGTATGGTGGGCTACATGGCTTGATCCAACCTTTGCAAGGTACTCTTTTATGTGGCGTTCGGCCTCTTACCTTTTTGCCTGAATTGGATGATATGTGGGTTTAAAGAAAGGAGTCATCCCTGATTGTAGTGGAATTGCGTGGCCCATGTGTTGTCTTGGTAGAAGTCCGACTGGTGGAGGTTGTAACGCATGTGAGATATCCGCCACCAAAGGTTTTATCTCTTGTGGTGTGCATTCCTTCCCATCACCCTCCACTTTCAGTAGCTATCAAAGAAGTATGAACAACCATATCGGACACGTCTCTTGACTTGTATCACAAACAAGCTGGCATGGACTTTAAGTCAGTTGGTGACAGTTCCATACTTGCAAACAATGTAAAGTGACACTTTCCCCTTTCAAGGATGAAGTGATTCGATTCAAAGCATATCGGAGCCCTGTTATTGCAGAGCCAGAGATCCCCTAGCACCACATTGAACAAAAAAAAAAAGGTTGAGTACCTTCAAAGTGACGCTCTGTGTGTACCTTTGAATGTAAACATGTGCTTTCTAGGTACCAATTACAGGTACCATACTATTGTCCCCGATGACAACTGTGCCATCTGATGGCTCATACCTCAGGCCCACCTATAGGGTAAAGCCGAGGCTAAAAAACGAGTCACTCCCTCCAGTGTCGGCTATCATGTTTGCGAGAGCACTAGCTAGGTATTCTTTAAGCTACATTGATTTCCAATTTCTTGAGTGAACAAGCCCTGTGACGACAAGCCGAGTTCGTGATAGACATTGAATGAGTACGGTGGGCACCATGACTTCCATTATACTCCCAATCGAGTGCACATATTGTGGTTGCTTGTGAATTTGGCTAGAACCTTTGAGTCTTAAAATTGAATTATGTCAAAACGTCTAACCAAGTTTACCACGATCACGATTGAAATCATCGCTTTGGGGCATTGGCTTCAATTAGCGTGTCATACAATTCTTGCATATTGGGCAATGTCACCACCACTAAACAAGCGTGATCTGCATCCCCTCCTAAGATGGAATGTTTGATGGTCAGAAAATTTAGAATGCGGCTTGGCAATAGCATATAAAAAGGTATAGAAAAGTAGACTAAAAAAAATCAAATTGTTTTACATCCTCATCTCGAAACATAAATCCACACTTGTGATTCACTTTAACCCCTTAGTGGTCCACGCAAACATCACCTGTAGATGGGGAAAAACTACACCACTGCCTTGTTCATTTCCATGCCGTGTCCACAGTGGCGACAATGGCCAGAACCACAGCCTCGTCATGTAACATCCCCATGAGGTGCTACAGCGCAGCCAACATTGCAGCATCTTGTCCACCACCAAAAGCCTCAGGGCACTAAGCCATAGAGTGGCCTGCCTGTATATAGTTGTTGCAGATTTTCTCACAAAAGGATGTGTTGCGACACTCACGTATTGCCCACAGCTTGTTGTTTTTGCGGCCGAGCTTGTGGTCAGTGACCTTCCGTCCACCAATGCTATTGTCTGGGGGGGTTATAGGTTAGTTGCATTTAGCCCTAACCTGTCTCTCCATCCCATGCAACTTTCATGCATATGTCGCGGCCTTGCTGCACATGCGTGTTTTACCCCTGTATCCAAGTAGTACTTTCGGTTTGTTGAATACACTTCACTCATGTTGTCGCACAACACCCTCAAACTTGTCTAAGCCCATCCCATTGTCGTCGTGGTGGTCCTCTCGTTCAGCTTCTTGCTAGCAATACCGTCATGCGAGTACTCCATCAGCAAGCAGCCTGCTCACTTGAAGATTTGAGTTCCATTGCCCTTGGTGAAACTTCCAGCTTCCTCCACGAATTCAATAAACTTGCTCAAGTAAGCCTCGAGCGGGTTACCTAGCTGCTTGAAGTCCTTGATCTTGTGGAAAACACATTATGGCTCCTTATGTTTGATATACTTCTTGTCCCTCATAGTAGAAAAGACCCTCTTATAGCATGGACTGCCACTTTGTGTGTGGTCGTTGTGCACCCCACTCCTTGACGACACACATGAAGAGCTTATCTTGAAGGCGCGTCATGACAAGGTCGTCCCACTAGCCGAGTGGAGTCTTGTGGACAAGTAGAAAGTTCTCCATGTCATTTTACCTGTCGGTCATCTTCATGTCCTTCCAGAAGATCTCCACACCATAGATGAAGGATGTTTTTATGACCGGCCCCACTGTCGTTGAGGCAGGCAAGTCCTTGTTGCCACTAATAGTGACATTGGCGTCTACATCATGCTACGACCATTGCTGCACCCACACCTGGGTCACTCTATACAATGCCTTGTTGAGGTCATCGCATCAGCGGATTGCCTCACAAGCGGCCGGACACTGCACCCATCAATCTAGGTCAAGGCCGATGATGCTTTGCCCGATGTGGACTAGCAAGAGGCAAACATGAGCTTTAGCTTCGATGCCTTCACAACCTTGGGGATAGCCTAAAGGGTCTCACGCTACCTGTACACCTTTACCCAGTAAAGGAGGGTACGGTTCTTGTACACACCTATGAGGAGTTCCATGTTTTGAAGGATGCTATCATCCACAATGACACTTGAGTGATGATAGGTCTATCCCTTTGTAGCCATGTCTTTGTAAAGGGGGTTTCCTCTCACTCCTTTGGATGGTGCCACACCTCCACAATTGGTACTAATCCTGGGTCGTCTTGCCACCTCAATAAGCTTGTGGAAATCAAAGCAATTTGTATTTGATGTGTCATCATCTGGTGCATGCTTGCAACAAATTCCTGCATGGCTAATTTTGGTACCTTTAATGGCGTGGGTGACCTTGCTGCTGCCGATAGCTTCTCGCGATTTGCTGATCGCCTTTCCCCTCTCAAGCGATCGGCTCAAGTTCACTGTATGGTAGTGGCGGTGATCGCAAACCTCATCGCATTTGCCGTCCTTGATGTTGTGCTCTTCATCGGGATCCACATCTGGGTGGACCTCTTTGAGTGCATCCTTCGTCATGTGGGAGTCATCCACGTGTATGTCAACGTGCTCACTGAGCAATGTTTTGGTTTCCACACACTTTCCAGTGTCATTGAGTTAAATGTGGGTAACCTTTGACAGCATTGTTATCATTGCTTTTGCCACTGTGATTGCAATGATGGCTCCCAAAACTTGGAGTCCTTCAAGGCCATGTAGTGAAGTAGTCACCACCTTATTCTTGTTGGTCTTGGGTAGATTCACATGTCTTGACATTCCCTCCAGACACACAACTAGCAAGCACTCTTTGCGTGAGCATCGCTCACAATCTTAAAGAGGTGTCACCTCTTCACTAATTCCTTGCTCTCAAAATTGGTGAGGAAAACAGTAGAAACTAAATCTATGTTGTGTGTTCTATGGTGCCATGAATGGCACAACCACACGATGAAAATCTTAGTTCCCTAGGCAGCTATTGTCGACACAAACACACAGTAGAAACATCCTAATTCAATATGTTGCCAAGGCCCGTACAATCACTTGGGTTCCAATGGTACTCTTTCCAAGCAATGAATCGTGGCGCTGGGTAGTCCATTAAGCATCAGAAAATGTAAGAAAAGAAAATGCATGAATAAATCTCAAGACATTGAGCACCACTAAATAGTGAGTGGAAGGAGAGGAGGACAACTCTAGTGTTGGGTTTTAAATCTCTCACACTTATCCAACATCTCTCTTGTATTCTAGTTGTATTCTGGCCCTCCTTGGCCTCCGCTTGGCTTCTCTTGATGTGTTTTGTGCCTTATTTGAGGCTTCTCCCTTTGTGCCCACGGTGATGGGGAGATATCCAAAAAATCCCAAGGTATTGTCTTTCTTCTTTTGGGTGTGCTCTCAGGCTGTGAGAAACTCTGGTTCTTGGAGAAGAGCTCTGCTCCAACTTTTGGTTGAAGGAGGGAGGACGTAATGTTGAAAATAGGAAGAGAAATGATGGTCTAAGGGTAGACACTTCCCATCCCGTTCCACAAAAAACAAGGTAGCTGCCTAGGGAAAAACAGGTGCTAGGAGAAGTTGGAAAATTGAAAGAAAACTCTTCAAGAGCTTTCTAACGCACTTTATAGCGCTTTAGAAGATTATACTTTAAGCCCATATTACCCTCTGGCGTTTCTACTGCTATTACAACTCTCCATATGATTTTCTCACTACTATAGCCACCGGAACCGTCAGAGACTTGGTCACAAGGGTCATCTTGCTCTGATATCACTGTAACCGGTGAGTCTCTAGCTCCTGCACGTAGGTCATTGTGAATATTACACAAGAGCATCCAGAGCTCACTGGAGGGATTTTTCCCTTTATGTCACTCTGGGGACAATCTTCAGTTTACACAAGAGCATCGAGGACCTGTGCAGGAATACTTGAATGTTTCAAGTCTCTAGAGGCCCAATCCAGTTCTTACCGTGTCCCTTCATTCGAGGACCCAGACAAGGAGGTTGTCCAAAAAAACATTTTTTGGACCTCTGAAAATTTGGACAACCTCGTAAATTTGCACAAGATTTCCGTCTTCAAAACTGATTTTGTTTTCATAAACAGGATTTGATTGTATCTTTTGATGTGTAAGGGTGAAATTGTCACATGCAAGATACTCAGACAAGTGGATGCTAGTTTTTTATCTCTTGCTCGCGTCTCTCTTGCTTGCGGTGGCAACTCTTGGGGAAGTTTGTCAGGAAAATTCCCTTCAAACTCCTTGATGAGCTCTGTAAGCTCCTTGGGTATGATCGGAAACATCTTGGATACCGAGGCTGTTGGTTTTGCCTCGGCAGTTGCAAATTCTTCCACTTGCCTTGCTTCCACATGGACTAGCCACGCTTGGGCCTCGCGCTTCAGGTATGATTTGGCAATGTCACGAGATATCGGTTGGCTCTTGTAACTGTCGCAACTTCCTCTGTTGCTTCCCGTAATTGCCGTTGTGTCATCCATCACTCAACCAGAGGTATGTGTCACATTCTACCATAAACACAGACGTGAACCAATCCACTGCTCCAGCTAACCTGCAAGTTTTGTTAGTATAAGGAATGCCACCCGAGGATGATTTTGTTTTCGCTCATTAGGCAAGTCCTCGAGACTGTTACATCGTAGATCTCTGAGTTGCAGTCAAAATGGTTCGTGAAGTCGACGGATGTATAGTAGTCCATCGATGGATTTTTTGTCAAATACCCTTTGGTTTGGTCTGCAAACCCAGGTTTCGAATCATGAATTTACCGCTGAAATCACGAGTGTTGATTTTCTGAGACAGGCAGCAAGGGCTAGGACCCTTGCTGGTAGGATCTTTGGGTGATAAGCAGTGCAGCATGTACAATAGCAAGAGAAGGGTTGGGAACTGTCGACTGAAACATTGATTGATACAAAGTACGAGTATGGTACATGGAAAAATCCTAGGCAAGCTAGGCTAGCACAGCTCCTGGCCCACAGAGGGGCAACGCCTTGCTAGGCCTTGTAGGCCGTCGTGGCAAGGGTCTTGGCACAGTCTCCAGGTTGACTGGCCTCCAGGGTAGCCTCCACCCAGGCTGGCAGGCCTTGCCAGGCTTACTAGGGCCTTGGAGGGATCTCCAGCTGAGTCTCGGTCTTGGCTTCAGAGTTAGAGGCTCGAAAAGAGCTGAATGCTTGCACAATGCTGAGATGGATCTGAACTGAGAGGAGCTTCCCTTTTTATACCTGCAGTTCTGGCAAGTTGACCACCTGAAGGAGAAGGTTCCTTCAGGTGCTTCAGGTCTGCTGCCTCTTGTGCCCTGATTAGGAGAAAATTCCTTCAGGAGAAGCTTCCTGTAGTACTGGGTTTGTCACTGGCACCTCAGCAGGTCCAGGGAGAAGCTTCCTCCTTGAGGAAGCTTTGCCAGGTGATCAGGTGCAGCTTCCCGAGGAGGTTGCTTGCTCTGCAGGCCTTTCTCTGATGGCCGTCGATCTAGCCATGATGAAGCATCAGGGCCGCCGATCAGGTGTCTCTTGAAGCTCGCCTTTGACTGGCTCATGCAGATTGACCAGCCCAGGCTCCTTGCATGAGGATGCTGATGCAGTGTAGGCTTCATGATCAGGGTGCATGTCGCCTGCCCAGTCAGCTGCAATGTTCCCTGACCAGGGTAGCTACGCAGTACTGCGCAGAGAGTAGCTCCCCTCCTTCCTAGAGCTAGCCAGGGGTATGCGCAGCCTCCTTGCACATGTTGCACACTATATCACACACCAGGCCCTTTAGGCTACTTCAGGGCTGGTTGCCAGAATTTATTTGGCTTGTACAAGTGAAGATTCCCAGCAGGTAGTGGACCAGGGAATTCACCAAAAAATCTGTATCTCCCCGTATAGTGCTCCGATTGCAGTGCCGTCTTCACCACCTTGCAGCTGAACACAAGTGCAGTAATCGCACCTCTCAACACCCCCCCTCGATTGGTGCGCTGGTGGTTTGAACCGTGTCACTCCAGTGCACTCCCGAAAAATTCTTCGAGTGACTCGGAGAAATCTTCGTCGAGGAAATGGAGCTGAGTGTCCTCGTCGCTGAGTGGAAATTCAGAAATTTGTCAATATGTGCTTCCGGGTCCCAAGAATATTTGCTTTCCTCCTTTATCATTGTCGGGATCACTTCCAGGCCTGTTCTTGGTTTCCCATTACGTTGTTTGAGCACAAGGTCACACCCAAAACATCTAGGTTGAGTTCGGGCCATTCCAGGAAATGATCGGTTGCCTCATGCAAAAGCAACTCCTCCTGTTGTTCCTGGAGACGAGGCTGTGCATGATGGCTTTGGCCCCCGTGCTGCTTCCTCCAACCTTCCTGCACTTCTAGAGATGGAGAATCGTCCATAAACATTATTTCTTGGTCGCCTGTTGACATTCCAACCGCAAGACGTGTACAAAAGGCCACTGGTCCAGTTTGGAGGGCGTCAAAGTAGTTTTCAGTCGCGAGCATCTTGTTTGAGTAACAGCCGATGTACTGTTCGTTTCCTACTAAAACACCCGTTTCAGTCCTTGCTGTGCACTGTGTGTTGACTGAAAACCGACGTTTTTGGTTTAAGTGTCCGCGGTGGTCGTTCGGTCGCTAGTCCACCGAATCAGGGATGAATCCTCCGATTTTGCAAGTGAGGAGGGACTGTTCCGTTCGGCGTGTTTGATACACAACTGAGCTGGGGAGACTGTTGATGTCGCGTACTTGAGCAGGCACATCGCGCACATCGCGTCAGTAGTTCCCACTCGCCTAATTTCCTCCTCCTGTCCACCACTGCTGCTATTTTTCTTGCTCGCGTGCTGATCCCGCCTAGCGAGCGGGCCTTTGTCTTGCCCCCCCTTGCTTGCTGACGTCAGTAGCGAGGGTTTTGAGCGGGCGGCCGCCATCTCCATGGCTGGTCGCTCGCTTGCTCGCCTTTTGTTTTCTTTCTTTTCTCCCTCTGTCGCTCGCTCTCTCCCTGCTGCTCCTGTCCGTGGCTGTTCCGTCCTCGCAGCCGCGCTGGCTGTGATGCCTGCGCCAGCTGATCCACCTGCTCGCTTGGCAGCCCCACCTTCTGAGCGTGACTGTTCCGACCGTGCAGCCGCGCTAGTTGCACTGTCTGCGCCAGCTGCTCCGGCTGCTTGCGAGACTGCTGTTCGAATTTTCTGTCTTTTTCTTCCGAGGTCGACCAGCTGCTTTGGACCATTTTTAATGCCGACGCAGGTTTTTACAGTTGCTGCAGGTCCCGTTGTAACAGTGAGGGATTATACTTTGCCGGCAGATCCTCCAACGTAAACTGTTGTTGATGGCAGCAAAGATTGAGGTTGTTGTTTTAACAGTGAGTCTGCTCCTGCCTGCCAGACCGGTTGCTGTGCTTTTGGGGCTGATGCAACGAGCTGGAGGCCGCTGAAAAAGTTTTGTTGTTCTGTAATGGTGCCTTTTGAAGCTGCTTTTGCAAAACGCCCCGCACCATCCCGTGGTCTATGGTAGCCACGCCGATTTGTTGAGCGACGATCTGCTATTTGCAACCTTGCAACCTCTGAGAAAGTTTGCTTCCGTTGAAGTTTCTTTTTGCACCATGAAGCACGTGATATGTGTGTGTGAAAAGACAGGCTTGGGCAATGGTGGAGCTTCGTGTGTTCGACTTCTGTGTCCCTTCCACGGCTGGCCGCTTCCGCACATACTGCAAGAGGGCGCTGGAGGTGAGACCACACTGCTCCATACATTTGTAGAAAATGTCCTTCGGGACGCTATTTGTCAGAAAGTCTGCTGCTTGATTTGTTCCAGGAACATGCACTAGTTTGACTGTGCCATCGCGGACTTTTGAACGAATCCAGTGCCCACGTATGTTGATGTACTTCGTTTGACCTTGGAATCTTGTCGAGTTTGCGAGGTCAATCGCAGACTTGTTGTCGATAAAATTTCTTGTTGGCTGCGTTTGAGTGAATCTGATGTCGTCCAGGAGGTTGCGGAGATATGTGACCTCGTGTGCTGCTGAAGTAGCGGCCACATACTCAGCTTCAGCTGAATTGAGTGTGATGAGTTTCTGTCGCTTGCTGGTCTAGGACACTACTCCTCCACCAAGAAAGCACACAAAACCCGTTGTACTCCGACGATCTTCCTCTATTCCTCCAAAATCAGTGTCGATGTAGAACTCAAGGTCGACGCTGGCTGCTGTCCCAAACACAAGACTGGTGTCATCTGTCGTCTTTGAAGCCTAGAGCTCTGTGAAGTTCCCTGCACACCACCTCTGTACAGGTCTCATTGCCGCGTACTAAGTTGCTCATGGTGAACTGTAGAGCTGGCCGTGTACAACTTGCTGCTTGCATCAGCAATTCAACTCTGCTGCGGTAGTTGGTCTCGCTCCTCCCCCTCTGTCCCTGATTTGTTAGCTGCTGCTGTGACAGAGGTGTTGGTACATGTCAATCGGGAATGTTGAATCGCTCACAAACTTTACGAGCGTACGTCTGCTGGCTCAAGTGAAGCGTATGCGCTTCACGGTCACGTTTGACATTCATGCCCAGGTAGAACTCAAAGCTGGGCATGAGTGGCACATTGACTTCCTGCGCCATGGCAGTTGTTGTGGCTTTGAGGAACTTTGCCAACGAACCTATGATGAGAAGTTCATCGACGTCGACCAGCACGTAGCAGTCTGGTTTCGTGTCTGGTGATGGCCGATGTAGGAAGAGACAGCCGTCGTATGCTGAAGGCTCGAAGTCGAGAGACTCCAGCACTGCTTGTAGCTTCCTGTACCACAGTAGAGGGCTTTGTTTCAGTCCGTACAGACTCTTCACCAGCTTGCACACTCTACCACTCCCATCGTCGTAGTCTTCTGGTTGCATCATGTAGACGGTCGTATCCATCTCACCATGCAGAAAAGCGTTTTTTACGTCGAGTTGCTACACCTCGTAATCCATCACTGCTGCAACTGCCAACATGATGCACGCAATGGTGCAGCAGCTCACTGGAACGTAGGTGTCAAAGAAGTATTTCCCTTCTACTTGTGTGAACCCATTTGCCACGAGGCAAGCTTTGAACTTGTCAATGCTCCCGTCAGCCTTTGTCTTTATGCAAAAGACCCATTTCACTCCTACGGGTCGAGAGCCAGATGGCAGCTTCATTAGTTCCCAAGTCCCTTGCTCCATAAGACTCTGGTACTCTGCGCCGAGTGCTGTCTTCCACTCTGCAGCATGCTCACCTTGTAAGGCATCCTTCAAAGTTTTAGGCTCAGACGGTAGCTCGTCTGCTGAGACCAGAGCAACAAGGTGAGTCGTGGTGAATTCCGCTAGGAAGTCATTTGCTTCCTTGTAGATGGAGCAGGCTGTAATCGCCATGACTGACTCTTTGATCTCCTACTCCTTTTCTTGTTGCAACTGCTGTCGCAGGAGGCGCGTGAGGCACCCCGGATTCCCAACAGCTCGATCATGTGGTTTCCCCACCGCATGCACACCCTTCCCTAACCAGGGTAGCTACGCAGTATTGCGCAGAGAGTAGCTCTCCTCCTTCCTAGAGCTACCCTGGGGCATGCGCAACCTCCTTGTGCATGCTAGTACACTACATTCTACACCAGGCCCTTTAGGCTACTACAAGGCTGGTTGCCAGAATTTATTTGGCTTGTACATGTGAAGATTCCCAGCAGGTAGTGGACCCGGGAATTTACCAAAAGATCTGTATCTCCCCGTATAGTGCTCCGATTGCAGTGCCATCTTCACCACCTTGGATTTTAGGACCAACGCAGTAATGGCACCTCTCATCAATGAGAAATTCCTCCATCCAGTAGTGCCGGTACCATTCTCCAACTCTTACAACCACTCGGTTGTACCCATAGCAGTATCGTCAGTTAGTCATCCTCGTACCCCTAGTCAAACTTTGTGATGCAAGGAACCCTCGTATGTGGCAATGTAAGCCGCTCAGATGGTCAATCGGTTGGCACACAATTTTCTGACAAGAAAGGAGTCTCGTCGTCTACTCTTGTCCTTTGCCATTTCCCGACCCCTCACTCTTTTCCTGTGAATTTCTCCCCTTTTAAGCTTGGTTTTACCGTTTCTAGCACTCACGCAAGAGTTGACCCGGATTTTCATGGGTCGAGTATACCCGTTGATTGCCTTGATCGGCGGCATCAATCTCCATCGGGGACGAGGGCTCCGTTGACTAGGACTTCCCTCCGCCACGATAAAAATTCTGGTTTTTGGGTCGCCAGCAGTTGGATTCATGTAGTTGAGCATTCTAATCGGTATTGACGATGCGGTCGGCCATTGTGATCATTTGGGAGAGGTTTTCTTGCATGCCGAAGATGGTGATTGCTCACCAAATGTCTCGCTTGAGGCCATTTTTATTGTAGAAACATAGGTCATCAAGGGCTGGGTCACTGCCGCTAATGATATTGTACAAACGACGAGTATACTCTGTCACATTGGACTACTGATGCAGGCATTGGAGTCTTTACCGTGCGTCAAAATCACAATTCAACTTCCCAAAGTGAGCGTCTCCGGTAGCACATGCAAAGTCACTCCATGTCCCCGGTGGCGTGAAATAATCATGCCATGTCGGAATTCTCTGCTCGAGAGGTAGTACGCCTATGGTCAATGATGTGAGAGTGGTCGGATGAGCCGTTGATCTAGCTCTGCCGATCTCCTGTTGCCATTGGATGGCCTTTAGATTGGACCACCAACTCAGAGCCGTGCCACGCAAAAGCGAGGCCACAAGGTCAATTTTCGTTTTGTCATTGTTGGCTCCAGTTGCGGTAAACTACACCTCGAAACTCGTTAACCACATCCTGACTGTCGGACCCTTCGAGTTTGCGGGATTGAAGGACTCGAGAAGTGCCGGTCGAATCCCGGGTTCACGAGATAGTTGCAAAGCTTTCTTGGTGAGCAATGCTATGCGCGCACAAGAACTGTGAAACTCCTCCATCATTGCGCTGAGCTATTGGAGCTATTGGGTGTTGAGGCTCTTGAGTCCCAATAGTTTTTAGTACATGTCTTTGTTAACTTGCGCTTGTCGGTCGGTGTCTCCCATCGTGCCACATGTCATCCCAACGGGCTGCAGCGAGGGTGGAGGGTTTGCTAAGCCCGAGGGGTCCGTCACTCAGCTGGACGTCGGGTTGATTGGTCTTGTGCCATTTACTCTGAATGTTGCCAATACTACTCGGTTTGCTTGAAGAGCGTTGTTGTTTGCGTGTTGCTAATCCGTCATCACCGAGGTACTCGCCCGGGACTGTTGCTCGTCGTAGGGTACGCATGCTGTGTTCAATGTTGTCGTCACAAAGTCTGGGATCTTCTGAACGGTGTAGATACGTTGAGGACTCTTACGAGGTTGTCGCCAGGTAGTTAATGCGTCAGTTGCCCCTTGAGCACCACCGCGCTCACATACCAAGTGTTACGTCGAGCGGAACGTTGATAGCTCAGACGGATGAGGCACGGGACAAAAGACGATTTGAGGATTGGGGACAAGTGGATAACTTATTGTAAGGAGTAAATCTACTTGGATGAAACGTGTTGAGTGATTCGAGCACATATGTAAACTGTCGAGAATGAGAATGAGGCATGTGTCGGGTTCTCAATGCTCGAGTGGAGCGACGTGTGCGATATCGCGTCGTGAGTGGCTGCTTTGAGAAGCTCCGCCGAGAAGTCGGGAGGCTTGTAGAACATCAAGGAACTTGTTTTTTCAAATTTAGTGCCATCGAGAAGTTGACCGAACAATAACGAAACATCGATATTGTTCACAATACATTTGTCAACCATTCTAGAAGGTGGTCAAAGTTGTCAAAACGTTCTGGAGCAGAACACCGGAGGTTGGGGCAATTGACCGAAATGCCCTCAACCGAACAGTGTAAAAACCCTGAAGTCGTCGCGAGGTGGGCCATGGATGTAATGATAGAAATGCCCACTCGTGGAGTTTAGGGACTCTTTTGCTCACGGAAATATCAGGAACTTCCACCTCATTGATGAGCACGAGTCATTAAAGTTCTCAAGTGAGGATTTTTTTCATTACATCCGTGGCCCACCACTCGGCAACTTCAGGACTTTTACGCAGTTCAGTCGAGGGCATTTCGGCCAAGTACGCCAACGTCCAGTGTTCCGTTCTAGAAATTCATTACAACTTCACCCACATTCCAGACTGATCTACAGAAGTGTCGTAAACTACATCGATTTTTTGATACTATTTGGTGGACTCCTTGACATCTCACGGCTTTTCTAAAGTTGTGTATCGATATTCTCAAAGCCACCTGACTTCTCCGCGAAGCTTTGCAAAGCAGGCACTCATGGTGTGACCTCGCACGCATCGCCCGGTTCGAGCATCCAGGACCCAACACATGCCCCAATCTCAGCGCTGTATTTATGTGCTTGATTTAGTCAACATTGGTCATCAAAGTTTACTTACTACTTAATACAATTGATCCATTTGTCCCAACTCACTGGAATGTCTTTTGTCCCGTACCTCATCCGTGTGAACCACCTATCGTCTATCCTGTGTAACACAATCATGCTTATTCTCCTAACGGTGAAACCGCCGACCCCCCCCCTGTTTTGTCACCCGCGATCCTCACATAACCCTCTGTTGGAACAATAAGCCCCATTTGTCCCTTTATCGGAACAATAAGCCCCATTTGCCCCTGCATCGGACAAACAAGCCCCAGTCGTCCCAGTCCAGCAACAAAATCCCCATTCGCCCATTGATTTTCACCATGCCCAAACAGGGATGCATGTTAATACTTGAGTATGGTGAAATTGGGCATGTAGTGCTACATGGCGGCCCTCCATCGCTGCTGTTGTAATGGAGGGCTGTGATAGCATTGAGGGATTGGAGGGGGTGTTGGTTTTTTCCGCGTCTCTCATTGTACTCTGTTGTGTCCTCCTGGCTTGTGTACATTGGTGTGCAGATGACTGACGGCGAGACTCGACGCTGCTGGAGTGTCGTCCGGTGGAGTCGACGCATGTTGAGGCCTACACGCAGCTCTCTGGAGCCTCCTCCCTGCGTCGATGTGCTCAGCTCCATCAGTAGGCCTCCTTGGCTGTCGAGCCACCGGCGGTAACTGCTACTGTATAGGCTGTCTGCATGCATGCAGCGCTGGATCTGACTGTGCTATAACTTCTGCAGCATCATGCTCTGCCTAGGGTCCATATTTCATGTTGTGTGGCACTGTTTGGCACAATGGACCTTCGTACGCACTGCCTGGGTTCGGGCAGCCATAACTCTTTGATGCTATTGTTCAAGCTGTTTCTGACCATACGACTGTGATTGCAGCCTTGGTATTATGGTATGGTTTAGTTTTCAGGCAAAACGGACGACACCCGGGTTTTGGGCTGTCAGCCGTCTGGCGGGGCTCACCAAGAAAACCCTGCCTGCCAGAAAATAGGTCTTGGACTATTTTTGATTGGCTGGTTGGCTGAGTAACAAGCTCTATAGAGCTGGGGGGGAGCTAGAACTTGGAGGGGTCTCCCATTGTTGTTTTTTCTTCGCTCCTAATCAGTTACTTCCAGTTTTCAGCTGCTTTGTGGCCCTAACACTAGCCCGCGCATTTATGAATAACAAACCTAGAGCATCCAGACTTAGACTAGAGCAGCGGACTGAGGGGGCAGCAGTCTAAGCAACGAGCGTGGAAGCCAGCATGCTGTATCAACAACGCTGTTGTCCCAATCTGCTGCCTAGTATCTCGAGCTTGGTATCAGAGCCAAAGCGTAGCAGCAAGAGCAGAAGACTGGTGTACAGGTGCCATACAATGCTGGAGGACCCCCATACGCGCCAGTGTAGGGGAAATGCTGCCGGATTTTTTCCGGCAGTTTTGACCAGCCTGGTGGTGGCGTCAGAATTTTCCCCACGGCCAATGGGCCAGAGGAAATGCTGCACAATGTTTTCGGCAGCACTGACCCCATGCGTGACACGAGGAGGTGAGCGGCCAACGACGTTAGGCATCGCAACGACGACTCACGTCAACAAAGTGTGATCGTGCTAAAAGCAGCAACAATGGCAGCAGCTTTCAGCAGCAGCGAGCAGTGGCAGCAACATCTAGCAGCAATTTTACTTAGCAACATCAGCCGACAACAACAGCAGCTCGCGACAGCTTGCAGAAGTAGTAGCCCGCAGCGGCTTGCAACAACACTAGGGCGTAGCAGTAGCAAGCAGTAGTAGCAGCCAGCGGGAGCAGCAGTAACAGCAAGCAACAACCAACAGCATGTAGTAGCAGTAGCCGGCTGCAACAATATCAGCAACAGCGAGCAGCAGCCAGTAGCAACCTGAAGCAAGCAACAGTAGCAACTGCAACAGCACCCAGCTGCAGCCCGGTGCAGTAGCAGCTGTAGCTTGCAACTGCAGCGGCTGCAGTTGCAGCTGCTCGCAGCCCGCTACCAGTAGCGAGTTGCGAGCTGCGAGCAGCGGGCTTGCTGCTCGCCGCCCATAGCAAGCATCGAACTCGCTGCTCACTGCTCGCGGCTCGCAGTGAGCAGCGAGCTCGTTGTGGAAGCAAGCAGAGAAGAAAAAGGGAAGTGGAAAAAATTCCTCAACCCCATAGGTGCTTTTGCAGCTATTGTTGCTGCCATTACGACCGTTGCACCAACCACAGCAACCACAGCAGCATGTAGTAGCGCAGCAGTAGTAGCAGCAATGGCTACTAGAGCTGCAATTGTAGCAGTAGGAGCAACATTTGCAGGAGCAGCAACGTCAGCAACAGCAGCAGTAGTAGCAGCTGTAGTAGCAAACCGGCAACAATAGCAACAGCAGTAGTAGTGGTGGCAGCAGGAGCAGCAGTAGCTACTACAGCAACACCAGCTAACATCTTATGGCTGACACAGTAGCGACTTCAGCAACAGTCACTGTTGACGTGAGCAACGATTTAGCTCAAGTCACTATTGACGTCATCAACAAAAAAACAACTCTACGGATAATGCAGCAGCACCTGTTGAAGTCAACCATCTCAGGCTGACATCACTCCTGACGTCACTATTGACGTTAGCAGCATAAAGGAAGGAAGAAAAAAACACAAAGGAGGGTAGAACAAAGGGGGCCAACAAACATGTCCACTAGGCCTAGTGGGAAGGGGTCCTCCTCTGTTGGGGGGACCCCTAGTCCCCCTTTCTTAAAGCAGCTACAACAGTTGTAGCAGCAACAGTAGCAGCATCAACAAGAGCTCAAGCAGTAGGAGCAATAACAGTTACTGTAGTCGCAGCAACAGCAGTAGTATAAGTAGCATCAGCAACAGTAGTAGCAGCAGCAGTAGCAACAGCAGCGGTAGCAACAGTAGCAGCATTTGCACCAGTCGCAGCAACAGCAGCAGTGCCAACACCCTATAGGCTCTGCTGTGGGTCATTGAGACTTGACAGATCTGCTCGCCCCTTTGCGCCAGTAGCTCGCAACGCTGACACAATAGCTAGCAACACTATAGATGCCGCCACCCTTGCCGCAAGAGCAGTCGTAGCCGCAGCATCATCAGCCGTCACCACAGTAGCAGCATCAACAACCGTAGCAGCAGCATCAGCAGCCGCCACCACTACAGCAGCAGCCGCCGCCACAGCAGCTACGCCAATGTCACCAATCACCGTTCATCCCACTAGGATACGAGAGCCCTGGGGTTTCCTTTGCCATGTAATACTTGGCATAGCAACACACCCTACGCGAACAACAGACGGTGACGTCAGTCCTAGGCCCCACTTTGGGTGCCGGTCGCAAGCCAAAGGACTTTGAGACCCCACCGTCGCTGCTTCAGGCTGGTGATCAGTTCCGGAGCTGGGAGCTCAGCTTTCGGATCTTGGTACAGGGCGAAAGCCTGTGGCCTTACTATGTCCCCCCCTTTGACTCCACCTAGGCCAACCGGGGTTACGACGCCGGTCACGCCATGCGTGCTCTTGTCTCTGTCGCCCCTCTAGCCACAAGCCTCGCCCTTGAGCCCTTTCTCTATGACCCCACCACTGGCGCCTTCCCTAACCCAGCAGCAGCCTGGCACATACTCACGCGCCCTCATCGCCTGTCCAATGATGCTGAGACCAGCCGCTTGCTCCGGGAATTCAACTCCCTTTGCATGGGGGAGACTAAGACGGTCACCTCCTATTGGCAGCGCGTAGAGGATCTTCTCCGCCACCTCGGAGACGCCATGCCACCCCCTCTCTCCGTGCTCATGACCATCAAACGCGGCGCCATCGCCTCCTTCTCCAACGTCTTCGTTCACTACTCCGAGGATGTTCTCGCCGCGATGGTTGCCCAGGGTACCCTCATGCCTTGGGCGTACGAGCTCTTCCTCCGTATCGAGGAAGCCCATCAAGAGTCGCACATCCATCGCACGGAGTCCCTTGCCTCTCCTGCCATCGCCACCCCGTTGTTGCCTCAGTGACTGTCGCCACCCAAGCAGTAACAACATCTTCCGGTGTCACCTCATTTGGCAAGAAGAAGAGGAGGGGCAAGAAGGGGAAAGGAACTCAACAGCAAACTAGCGGATGAGGCAGCGCCAACCCCGTCTGCCACAACTATGGCCAGTCAGGACATGGGTGGTACACGTGTTCACTCCCGACTGACAAAGCTCGTATCATCGCCACCATGCAACGCCAGCGTGAGCGACGCCTTGCCACCAGTGCCATGACCGTCGCTACTCCTGTCGCATCTGTACCACCCCTGACGACCTCACCGCATCTTCCTCCATAGTCGTTCGCACCCGCTGCTCCATCCCCGACGCCTTCCTTTCCCTTCCTAGACTCTGGCACCATCACACCGCACACAGTCTACTCCGTTGGACCCTCTGTCCGCGAGCGCCAGCTGGAGCAATTCATTGCCTTCCAGCTCGGCCTTCCTCGCCCTCCTCCCAGGGGAAGTGTGAGTTGCGCAGACGCTAGTTCCTCTCCACCCTGCATGACAAAGTCGGTGCTATGATCAAGTCCTGTATCTTTGTCTGTCCTGTCCTCTGCCGTGCCCTGTCCTCCCACTCCTCTTCGAGACGATGTTGCCCGGCTAGATGACTGGCACTCCTAGTTTGCACCTCTGTCCACTTCGTCAGCGTCACTCACCCATTGCCATGTGACTGTCAGCATCCTGGCCACACCGGTCGAGGATCCGTTAGAGACCTGGATCATCGACTCCGGGGCCACGCATCACATGACAGCCTCGCACGAGGCCGTCAGTGTTCTTGGTCCCGTTACCGATGTCACCGGGGTTCGGACGGGATCTGGTCAGGTATTCCCCGTTCGTGGTGTCGGCGTCGTTCGTTTCCGTGGTCTAGCGGGTGATGTTTTCTTGAATGATGTTCTCTTCATTCTTGGCCTTGAGCTCAGCCTCCTGTCTGTCACCTCCCTTGATCGCATGAGCATGAATGTTTTGCATTCACGTGTTGTGGGCACTGTGTCATTGTGTCCGTCCTGTCGTGTCGTTCTGCATGCCACCACCCGTGGCAACTTGTGGCATGTACCGTGCCTGCCCGCTCCCACCTTTATCTCCTCCTCGTCACCAGATATTGGTCACGTGTTCGTCACCAGCTCCTTGTCTCTACAGCACACGCGTCTCCTGCATCGTCGCCTCTGTCACGCCCACTCAATTGCTATTGACAACATGCTTCACACACAGCCGGCCATGGGTCTTGACTCAGCCTCCTTTCCTCTGCCGTGTCCCACAAAGTGCATTGATTGCGCTCAAGGCAAGATACACTGTTCTACCTACCCCCTCTCTGCCTCTCAAGCGTCCCCCCCGCTCGACCTCATTCACTCTCCTTTCATGGATCCCCTCCTAACAGAGTCAGTCAACGAGCAGGGTTGATATGTCTTCACCCTTAAGGACGACTACTCTCGCCATCGCTGCTTCTTCTGCCTGTGGCAGAAGAGCGACAAGGTTCCCACCATTCGGGACTGGCTGGTCCACGCTGAACGCAAGTGTGGTCGCCCTCTCCGCCGCTTCCGTTCTGACCAGGGGGGTGAGTTTCTGGGGGAGACCACACTCTTCCTCGCCTCCCGTGGTGTCCATCATGAGGCGTCTGCGCCTTATACGTTAGCCCAAAATGACGTCTCTGAGCGATGGAACCGCACCATGGCCGATGCCATCCGCACCATGCGAGTCGAATCCGGCATCTCTCATGACTTCTACTTCGAGTCGATGACCTACATGACGTGGTTCTTGAACCGGATTCCCCACGAACCCATTACTCGTTAGTCCACCCAATACCAGCACTGGTGTGGCGAATGCATCGACCTGCGTCTGGCTCGTGTCTAGGGCTGCATAGTCATCGTGTGGTTGCCTGTCCCGCACCAAGATGGCAAGCTTGAGCCTCGCCGTCGTCTGTATACCTTCCTTGGCGTCTCACGGTAGTCAAAGGCATGGCGTTTTTAGGATCCCGCCCGACACTACATCGTCGAGTCCCACAATGCCCTCTTCTTTGAGGGCCTGTTTCCTCGCGACCTCGTTCACTCTGGCACGTCGATGTTTCTCCTGTCGCGTTGGGGAGTGGTGGGTCCATCCTCCGTCCAACCGCGTCCGGGCGTTCCATTGTCTGTGCGCGTGGGCCCACCTTTGCCGGCTGCCCCATCTGTGTCCGAAAACCCCTCAGGGCCGGCTACCCCATTCGTGTCCGCCAACCCCTCAAGGCCGGCTGCCCCGTCCGTGCCTGTCAGCCCCTCAGGTCCGGCTGCCCCATCCGTGTCTGCCAGCCCCTCAGGGCCGGCCGCCCTGCCCATGTCTGCCAGCCCCTCAAGGCCTGCTGCCTCGTCCGTGTCCGCCAACTCCTCAAGACCGGTTGCCCCGTCCGTGTCTGCCAGCCCCTCAGGGCCGGCTGCCTCATTCGCGTCTGCCAGCCCCTCACGGCCGGCTACCCTGTCCGTGTCCGCTAGACCCTCAGAGCCGGCAACCTCATTCGTGTCCACCAACCCCCTAGGGTTGGTTGCCCCGTACGTGTCTGCTTGCCCCTTAGGACAGGCTACCCCGTTCGCGTCCGACAGCCCTTCAGGCCAGACCGTCCCATCTGTGCCTGCCGGCCCCTCAGGGCCGGCTGCCCTGTCCGTGTTTGCCGGCGCCTCAAGGCCGGCTGCCCTGTCCGTATTGGCGCATTACTCACGTACTCTGGATGAGAGCCTGAGACCCAGGCCGACAATTGGCACTCAGGCCACCTCCGTACGTCCTCTCATCCCACGACCCCCTGTCATTCCACGAGGATCCTCACCTCATGTCAAATCCACTCCCACGGTGGTGAGTGGGGACCCTGGCACCAAGGCACTGGGCTTGGCCCCACTATCAGTCATCGCTGACCTACATCCAGGGCCAGCTCTGGGCTATGTCCTGCTCCATCAGAGACACCGGTATGCCGTTACAACCACGCTCATGTGGATGCCACTAGGGGCACGTGACGCGCATGCCCTCATTTTCTGCCACATTGAGCAAATAGAGGACTCAGCCACCCTATGTGAGGCACGGGCGTCTCCTGAGGCCGCTCATTGGGAAGTTGCATGTGGCGACGAGCTAGCCACCATTAGACAACATCACGTCTATGAGATCATCAACCTTCCCCGGGCCGCAAGGCCATTGGCGCCAAGTGGGTTCTCCGGCAAAAGTGGAAGCCAGACAGGTCTTTGGACAAGTACAAGGGCCGTCTCACAGCCACGGGGTTTGCTTAGGTCCCGGGGATCCACTATGACCAGATCTTGCGCCGGTCGGTCGGTTCTCCACCAGCCAGGCGTGATTCAGCCTGGTTGCCCAGCATGGGTGGGAACTGCATCAGATGGATGTGAGCAATGCCTTCCTCCATGGCTCACTGGAGGGCGAGGAGCTCTACATGATGCAGCCTCCAGGCTTCAACGACACTCTGGCAAGGTCTAGAAGGTGCGGAAGGCCCTCTATGGCTTGAAGTAGTCCCCGCGCACTGGAACCAGGATATCAGTTGTGTTTTTCTTAGCGGTGGCCTCCTTCGTAGCTCTGTCGACCCCGCTATTCATCAGCCTGCGAGGTCAGACTCTCACCGATGTCTTGGTCTATGTCGATGACATGCTCATCGCATCACCGGACGCAGCTGCCATCCAGCGGGTCAAGGACCTACTGTACGCTGCCTACCAGATGAAGGACCTCGGGCCAGCGCGAGTCTTTCTAGGCATGGAGCTTGAGCATAATTACTCTGTAGGCATACTGCATGTCCATCAAGCCGCCTACATCCATACCCTTTCCGGGCGCTTTGTTGAGGACCTGTTCCTCGTGTCGAGAGCGTCCTCACCCATGTGGCCTGATGGTCAGGCGTTGCTCAAGAGTTCTGATCCAAGTATGGTGGGGGAGCCAGTAGACGTGACCGCGTATTTGCGCGTCATCGGGTTACTGATGTTCCTGGCAACGACGACACGCCCAGACATCGTGTTCGCTGTCAACCTCCTAGTTTAGTTCTCTCAAGAGCCGCGTCACCTCCACTTCAAGGCCGCAATTCGAGTACTGTGCTACCGTACTAGTATCTAAAAGGTGTTTAAAATATTGTTTTCCTTATTTTTTTGGGTTTGTCCCAAGTTGGCATGCTTGTTTTGGTGTTTTCCCCCAATGTGACACCTGGCCTCTCTTATTTTCTCCTCCTTAGATGCCTCAATTTTTGTTTGACACCGATGTCCAAATAATGCCTTGCTGATAAAATCCAGTGATAGAACGTGGTTTAGAGCAACTAGACGCGATTGGAGGTTTGAGCCCCACACTAGGCAAAAAAAATATTTTGTCCTTGTGTGCAATGGTCTCCCGCCAATATGTCTTTGTGCAAAAAACCCCTACCCCCACCTAATTGGTCTTCATAAGTTTTCAAAAATGTCCTCACCTTTCAACTACTAGTTCAGTATGTCGTATCGACTCCACGTCGAGGTCTCATGTTCCGCCGACAACCGTCTGTTGTCGCAGTGGGCTACACCGACAGTGACTGGGCCGGCAATCCGAACGGTAAGAGCCGCACAGGCTGGATCTTTTTGATTGGCAACATGGCGGTGTCCTGGCGCAGTGGCAAGCAAGGGTGCATTGTACGCAGTACTATTGAGGCTGAGTATGTAAACCTTGGTTCAGGCGCATGTGAGAGCGTGTGGTTGCATTGTGTGTTGTCCGAGTTGCGTGAGTCCGTCGTATCCATCACGTTGCATTGTGACAATGAGAGTGCCATTGCCGTTGCTGACAATGACGACGTGCATCACACATGCACAAAGCACATCAATGTTAAGTATGACTATGTGCATTCGTTGTTGCATGACGGCAGCATCAGCATTGTGTGGGTTGAGACAACACGGCAGTTGGCTGACTTCTTGACCAAGGCACTGAAGCGCGACTCATTCAAGAAGGCTGTGAGTTCAGTCGGCATGAGTCCGTGAGTTGCACTCTTTTTCCTGGCCTACGTCTCTATGTGCCCTGGGGGAGTCTATTTGTTGAATGTGACGCTGCCCATCCATGTGCACTACGTTTGTGAGTCATGGGGGAGTGTTGGTTTTTTCCCCATCTTTGTTGTGTCCTCCCGGCTTGTGTACATCGGTGTGCAGATGAATGACGGCGAGACTTGACGCTGCCGGAGTGTCGTCCGGTGGAGCTGACGCATAAGGGTGTTCACGAGTCCAGAACCTTGAGTCTGAGCACATATCCCCATCCCCGAGTCCGATTCCACCCCCAGACTCGGACTTGGGAGTCTGGACTCGAACTCGCGAATCCTTGTACTTGCGAGTCTTTATTGCCATATCCGCGAGTTTAGGCATTGTGATCCGCGAGTCCAGACCTTGTGCGAGTGCACTTTCATGGTTGTTCAGCCAGTGCACTTTTTTTTCCAACTCTAATTTTTCAGAGATGAACCACTCTCATATGACTTCAACATCTCCACTCCTCCTGTCCAGCCATTTTGTCCTTGTGGCGGGTTGGTGTGGCACCAACCCACCACAATTCCACCAGAGACCAACGTCTAACCCATAACCTGTACTAACAGAGGCCTTACAGGGTTCCTGGTGCTGACACTTTTCTGGCACTGTTTAAGACTTGTGTACAAAAGAAGTAGGTAGTTGGACTAGTGTTTAAGTACTAGCAGCAGAAACTGTCAGACACAGAAGCACAGTGTCAGTTTCTGTCACATCAGAAACTTGTGCTAGATGGATTAGTGTTTAAGTAGCCCTTACAAGTTTTCTGGTGCTGACACTTTTCAGGCAATGTTAGACTTGTGTGGAAAAGAAGAAGCTACTGAGATACATTAATCCATCAACACACATTGCATATAGAACACAAGTGGTGGAAACATAGTTTGAAAGGATTGAAGAGTTGGAATTCAGAAAACATGTTGCCAAGTACATGGTCAACTACCCTCTACAAACTACGTCATCTCCACCACATCATCGTCGTCCCCACCATCACCCTCACCACCAAAGTCAGTGCCTATGCCAAAGTCACCCTCATCCTCCCGGTCTCCCTCATCCCCCTCATCTCCTGCATCACTGTCCTCACTGTCTGATTCTCCCTCCTCTCCTCCATCCTCGCCCGAGCCCTCCTCATTTGAGTCAGGAAAAATGGCAGTGAGCAAGCCATCTGATTGAGCTTTGAGCGCCTTCCTAGCAGCCCTGCGAGCTACTTTCTCCTTCCTTTCAATGTCCAGCAACTCCTCGGCCACCTCGCCCGAGGGAGTCACAGGGAAGTCCCGGAGGACTGGATCGTTGATCCACGTCTTTAGACACAGCAGGTCTTGCACTGTGAGCTGGCTGAGCGAGTGGTGGAAGTCAGTCAGAACACGCCCACCGAGCGAGAACATACGCTCAGATGGGGTTCTAGTTGCTGGCAGTGCAAGCACATCACACGCAAGCAGAGCAAACGTAGGGTACTTGGTGTTGTTGTCCCGGTAGAAGTTGAGAACATTGCACTTCCTCCCTCCACGTGCGTTCTTCTTGTACTGCTCAACCTCCTCCTCCAGCGTGTCGGGTGCCACTGGCTGTGGCTCTGGCTCCTCTTCAAACATGTCATCCATGGGATCGGAAAGCGCAGCCTCCACTTGTATGGCACATGCAACAGGAAATGATTTTGTAAACTGCAAAAGCAAGTACGCTGAGCTGCCTACGGAATGAACCATGCTATGTTCCATGGTGGCCTTCCTTTTGTTTTGCCTGCCACGCTTCGTAGCTGATGCTAGGCCTGTCAACTGTGGCACCTGCTGGCTGCTGCTGGCGCCTCCTGTGCTGCCGGCTCCAGCGGTCGACTGTGGCCCTGTTGATTCCACCATCTCCTCGTCCTCTGTCCTTGCTGCAGCGGCTGCAGCAGCTACTGCAGCAGCCGCTGCCTCAGCCGCTTCAGCGTCTGCCCTGCGTCTCTCCTGCACTTTGGCAAAGTACGGCTTCATGTGCTCCACCACTTTGACCTCCAGCTCAATGGCAGACCTGATGCCCATCATCTTGTGCACTGATGGCATGAAGCGGAACCTGCAACAAACGCACAAAGATGCTTCCACATGTTGGACGTGGAGCTGTCGTTGAGCCTGAACGTACCCTTGAGCCCCACAGGCGCTTTGGGGCAAAGCTGGTAGCTCGCCCTTGGTTCGCCCTGGATGACGACGTACTCGAAGACCTGCCACCGACGGTTTGCAAATGCGTAGATCCTCCCAGCCATGCAGAGCAGGCTTAGAAAACGGTGGCTTCACGGCGGGAGTGTTGCTAGTCGAGTTGTTGTTTGGTGGCGTGGCTGCAGCATCGCCACCCATGGCGGCGTTGGACGTTCCAGCGGCGGTAGTGGCGGCAGCGGCGGTAGCGGCAGCCGCGGCGGCAGCTGGAGAACCTGCTGGAGGCAGGTTCCGGTTGCAACCCATGGCGACGAACTGTCGGTGCACGGTGCACCATGCACCAAGTGTGGTGCATGGTAACAAATAGTGGAGTGACAGATCAAAAACCCTAGGTGTAACTGAGCGCACACAGTCTCAGTGCACCGTACGACTTCCGTGATTGACCTTGGCTTGGGTTAGCGGGGGGGAGGGGGGAGGGAGGGGACAACGAGGTGGACATGTGGGCTGTCCAGATCCTTGATGACGTGGACAGTCGAAGGGGGGTCATCACCCTCTTCGCGTCGGAGGGGGGTCGTCGACCCTCATTTTCGGGAGACACATTATCGGGGCTGAACCGGACTCTCGATGGTTTTCCGGGGTTTTGGGGGCCGACCCAAAAACGTGTCGACCCTCGATTCTGAGTCGAGTCTGGGATGCAGATCGGACTCGCGAGTACAGTCAGGGACTCGAACTCGCGAGTCTGATCCGCGAGTCCACGCTTTTGGTGAACACCATTACCAACGCACGCTGAGGCCTACACGCAGTTCGTTTGAGCCTCCTCCCTGCGTCAATGTGCTCAGCTCCATCGGCAGGCCTCCTTGGCGGTCGACCCCCTGGCAGTCACTGCCACTACAGAGGCTGTCTGCATGCGTGTAGCGCTGGATCTGCTTGTGCAATTGTGTCTGCAGCGTCATGCTCTGCCGAGGGTCCATGTTTCATGTTGCGTGGCACTGTTTGGCACAATGGACCTTCGTAGGCACTGCTTGGGTTCGGGCAGCCATAACTCTTCGCTACTATTCTTCTAGCCTTTTCTGACCGCACGACTGCTTTTGCAGCGTTGGTATTATGGCATGGTCCAATTCTTAGGCAAAACGGACGATGCCCTGGTTTTGGGCTGTCGGCCGTCTGGCATGGCTGACAGAGAAAACCCCGCCTGCCAGAAAAAATGTCTAGGACTATCTTCTGATTCGCTGGTTGGCTGAGTAAGAAGCTCTATTGAGCTGGGGGGGGGGGAGCTAGAACTTGGAAGGGTCTCCCATTGCTGTTTATTCTTCGCTCCTAGTCAGTTACTTCCAGTTTTTTGCTGCTTTCTGGCACGAACACTGGCGTGCGCATTCCTGAGTTACAAACCCAGAGCATCCAGACTTAGACTCTACAGTAGCGGACTGAGGGGGCAGCAGACTAAGTAACGAGCGTGGAAGCCAGCACGCTGCATCAACAGCGCTGCTGCCCCAACCTGCTGCCTAGTATTTCGAGCTAGGGAGGGGGGGGGGGTGAATTTGAGCGACGAAAATGCCGGCTGGCACTCCGTCAACCGTTGACACCTCCCCCCTCCTCTGCGAAGCTCACGAGCCCACCCACCCGCCCGTCGATCGACGCCCTTGCGATTGAGGGCTGCGATGGAACGGGTGACAAGAGGCTTGCCCGGGCGGGGATGGGGGGGGATTCTCCGAATGCTGGTGATTCCGGCTGACGCACGTCGGCCGGAATCCTGGGAGCTCGAAGAACGGGGAGTTAAATACTTCCCATTTGTCATTGTTCGCATTTTGAAAACAACTCGTACCCATGTTTCACATAGATTCCATACATAAATCCACCCCCTCATTACACACGGGGTTTGAGGATTTTATATTTCCGTGGGTACATTCTGGGCCCCCCGGTAGCAAGGCCCAGCAGGTTCCCTTTCAACGTATGGGGATTCTTGGTCACCCCAGCAAACTCCGGGCAAAGCACTTCCGAAAAATCACAAAACCATCTATAATTGAGTTTGTGACTATTGGGTCAAGAATTTGACGTCAGCATGTTGACATCGCATGCATGCGATGTGGACATGCTATCTTTCGAAAAACAAGAGGGGCATATCATTTGTGTTTTTCGCCCCAAAACTCACGTCCACGTGAAAGGGGCAAATCAGACTTCTTGTTGTGATGCAGGGGTAAATCAGGCTTATTTTTCTGTGAAATGTGCGAATGAGACTTATTGTTCCGAGGGAGGGGTGTAGCGGGAGGGCCTGTTTGGCCCTCCCTCCTCGCTGAAGCGAGGGGTGGTAGCGCACCACCCCTCGTGTCAGCGAAGGCTGGCCGACGGCCAGCACTTCGCTGGCCGCCGGCCAGCTGGCTGCCGGCCGGCTGGATAGCCGACGACCGGCCGAGTGAACAGCCGGCCACCAGGCGGCCAACCGCCAGCCGCCGATCGCGGCCTGAGCCCGATCTTTGGCTGAGGGCCCGCAAGGGCCTCGAGGGCGAGGCCTCGTGGCCTCGTGCCCTCGCCCCCGCTCATCCTCCTCACAAGCGAGCAAGCGAGGACGAGGGAGGGGGACGAGGGACGAGAGACGAGAGAGAACTAGCGCAAAATCTCCAGCGTGTCTCGCACGTGACGATTTCGCGCCAGAACGTCCAAACATAAATCGAAGTTTGTTTGCGACAAACTTTGATACATAAAAAACAAAATAACTTGTGGGAACACAGGAGTTCAAGGTAAAAACCCCCGGTTTGGAACCCAAAACTAGGGGTAGGGTTAAAAACGGAAATGGGCCTCCAGAGACTCAAAATATTCGAGTCCCCCTTCTCTGGGTCATTGATGACGATTGCCCCTCAGGCCTGCAATGGGGGTAAACCCCTGACGCGGACTGAGAACGCCATTTTGCAAACTCCAACGACGACTTCAGAGCAGGAGCTGGAGGTTCGACCCGTTACAGTGGTTCTCAGAGCCAAACGACCCTCGCGACCAAGGGTTCGACGGAAACGACGGCTACGTCACACATAAAACGCCGCCCACAGCTACAAGCAGCAGCAGAAATTCCAGAAGGGACTACGGCATCTACACTTCACGGATTGAATCACCGTAAAGTGCATTAGAGAGCTTGAAAAGAGCGGTACTTGGTGGAAACTCTTCCTTCTAGCCTCTCCTCACTTCCAGAGGGCTAGGAGGAGTTTTTTGGGGCGGGGTGGGGAGTTCCCTCCCCAAAAAACTACAAAATCCTCCCTATTTTCAAGGCTCCTTCGAAACTCCTTCATCCAAAAATTGGGGCAATGCCCCTTCCCAAGCTTAGGGACTCTCACGGCCTAAAAGCACCCTAAAACAAAGGAGAGTGACACCTTGAATGTTTTTGGCGGCTCGCCAACACCGCCGGCTTAAGGGAGATGCCGCCCAAGAACGCGATAGGCGTCAAGGAGCGTGAAGAGAAGACCAAGGAAGACAAGAAGATGAGAGGAAGACAAGAAGTAGAAGAAAGAGTGAAAGACTTGTTAGGAATTTTGAGAATTCCTCTTTGCACTCCTTGCCCTTGTTTTGTGAGAAAGACTCACAGCCCTTTTTATTTCCTTGTCTTGTAATTTTCTGTTTGCGTAGGTACTAGTCCTTGCCAATTGCCGTGAGTCACGGCTTAGGAAGACTTGTTTCAAAACCCACGACCTTGTGCCCACGCGGCGGCCTAAGAAAATAGAAAATAAATCTATAATTGCCTCACCGATCGTGAAAGCAACATCTTAGGAGGCGATTCCTCCTCGTTGTGGGGTGATCCTCACAACGACCTTCTCGTGCTAGTTGCACGAACGACGAGATGGCAAGTGCCGGACCGTCCAAGACCAACAAGGGCAAGGTGGTGACGTTCTCACCACACGCCCTTGGCGGACTCTAGATTTTGGGAGCTGCCACCGCAAGCACGGTTGCTAATCCAAAGGCAACCGTACCGCCTAGGGCAACCGTACTGCCTAAGGCAACCGCACTGCCTAAGGCAACCGTACCGCCTAAGGCCACCGTACCGCCTTAGGCAACTGAAGCCAATCTCGACGATACCGAGAAGCTTGTGGAGGCTGAAAAAGTGCTCTACGAGCACCTTGACGTACACGTGGGCGACCCCAGCGCGACGGACGACGCGATGGAGGAGGATCTCCCGGAGGAGGACCCCGAGGAAGAGCAGGACGCTGACGATGGCAAAGGCGACGAGGATTGCAACCACCGCAATCGTCGTGTAGCGAAATCAAGCTGATTGCTCAAGAAGGATGAGGCGCCCATCGCATCGCCTGAAGCTGCTGACGGCAGCGAGACTGCCGAGAGCAGCAAGGACACTGAAAGTAGTCACACGGGATGTTCCTGCGAGAACAAGCTGGACCACGATGCCGCGAAAGAAATTTGCGATGACCGTTGTAGGCTCGTGGAGTTTGCTGCTGAGGCGACATGCCGACTCAAGATCGTCACCGATGGTGGAGATACGGCACCAGTTGGAGGAATGGGGGTGGACCCCCCTTCCTACGATGTGGCCGCAATGGGGTAAGGTAGTGCCCACTCGAGCTTCGTCGCCGACGACAGTCTCCTCCAAAAGGTGGGAGTCCTTGGAGGCGTGTACGCGAACCGTACCCTCCTGTAGTGGGTCAGGGTGCACGGATAACGTGAGGCCGTGGCGGCTATCGCCGATGCTCTGACGACATCAGAGCTCAAGTTAGCGTTCGCCAACTTGCTAGCCCACGTCGGGCAGAGCATCACGGACCTCGACCGTGATCGCCAGCTACAGCGCTTGGCCGCCCACAATGCAAGCCGCCGATGCAACAACCTTGACAAGGCGTTGTAGAGCGTGACACAGGTGTGGATGCAACAGCAAGCGCAACGTGCCGCAGCTGCAGATGCCACTGCTGGTGGGAGCGACGACTTGCCTACCTCGACGACTTTGGGGCCGGTCATGAACACGTCCTTCCTCCACAGTGTGGAGATCTTCTGGAAGGGCGTGAAGCTGACCGACTGGCTGAATTGCATGGAGCACGTTTTACGTGTCGACAAGGCTCCACTCAGCCACTGGGGCGACCTTGCCATTATGCGGCTTGAAGACAAACTCTTCAAGTATGTGGTCAAGGAGTGGAGTGCGCAGCAGCCGCACCTCGAGTGGCAGCCCATGTCGTGGGAGTCCTTTTGCCCGATTATGCGCAAGAAGTACACCCAACATGAGGAGGCACAGCGCGCCTTCCACAAGATCAAGGGCTTCAGGCGGCTGGGCAGCTTGCTGGAATCCTACTTGAGCGAGTTCACCGCACTCATGGAGGAAGCCAAAAGCTTCACCGAGGGCGATGGGACTCAGACCTTCAAGTACCCAGAGTGCATGCTGCTGGAATACTTGCGTGATGGTCTCGCCAGCAAGAAGCTGAAGGACAAGGCCACCAGGACAACCATTGGCCAAGCTTGGACAAGCTGAAGGGCGTTGCACGACTACATGAGCGAAGTGTATTCGGTGAACCCGAAGCACGAGTGTGGGTTCATGTTTTCAGATGAGGATGTTAAACAATTTGAGTTTTTGACGAGTTCAAATTTCTCTGTTGTTTTTGCTCCTCTTGTTGAATCGCATTCTACACTTGATGACCGAAACTGCCCACTAAACCTTGCATCTACGGACGAGATGCATAATCGTACATGCTTAGTGGTGGCGACACCGACAATTGTGCAAGAGCTGTATGACACAGTGATTGAAGGAAATTCCCTCAAAGCAATGAGTTCAATCACGTTCGCGGTACCTTTAGTTGATGATTTCGACCAAGTCAAATTTAAAGGCAGGAAGGTGCTAGCCGAATTCACACGTGCCCACAAGATGTGGACTCGAGTGGGTGAATCATGGGAGTTGCGACGCCCGTCGTACAAATTCCGTGTTTATCACAAACTCGGCTTGCCGTCGTCGAGCCTGTTCACTCGGAAGAGTGGAGGCAACATAGCGATATAGTTCAAAGGACACCTAGCTGGTGCTCTCGTGAATGTACTTGTTGACACTGGAGGAGACGACTCTTTTGTTAGCCTTGGCTTTACCCGACAAGTTGGCCTGAAGTACGAGCCATCGAATGGCGCAGTTGTTGTCAGTGACAACCGTACGGTACCCCTGATCGGTACTTGTAAAGCAAAAATTTGTATCCAAGGGTACACACAGAGTGTCACGTTGAAGGTACTCAACCTTCTTGACCCGTTTGATGTGGTGCTAGGTGATCCCTGGATCCGTAAGAACAAGGCTCTAATGTACTTTGAATCAAAGAGTTTGATCCTCCGAAAAGGACAGCGCCGCTTTACGTTGATTCTAAGTATGGAATCATCACCGACCCGACTCAAAGTCTATGCCAGCTTGTCTGCGATGCAGGTCAAGAGACGTATTCGACAAGGTTGTCGATACTTCTTGGCTCAGCTGTAGAAAGTGGAGGACGACATGAAGGAAGACACGCCACAAGAGATTAGATATCTATTGGTGGAGTTCTCGGATGTATTCCAAGACCCACTGGCTCGGCTTCCACCAGAAAGACACATGGGCCACATGATTCCGCTACAACTGGAGATGACTCCTCCATTCAGACCCATGTATCACCTTAGTCCAGCAGAAAAGGCGAGAGGCCAAACGCCAAATCAAAGAGTACCTTGCAAAAGGGTGGATCGAGCCCAGTAGCTCGTCGTACGGTGCACCGATCCTTTCTGTGAACAAAAAGGACAGTGAGTTACGCATGTGCATGGATTAAGAGGCGTTGAACAAGCTAACGGTGAAAAATCGAATCCCCTTACCACGGATTGACGACCTTTTTGACCAACTCCAAGGTGCAAAAGCATTTTCGTCCTTGGATTTGTCTCAAGGATACCATCAAATCCGCATCACAGAAGATGATGTGTCCAAAACCGTGTTTCGAATGCACATGAGACACTATCAGTTCCGAGTGTTATGCTTCGGGCTTACAAATGCCCCGGCAACCTCCCAAGGAGAAATGAACTGAACGTTCGCCAAGCAACTCGGACAGCTTCTCTTGGTTTACCTCGACAACATCTTGGTTTTCTCTAAATCAATGGAAGAGCACATAGAACATCTGTGCAAAGTTCTCGCAATCCTTCGGAAACAGAAGTTCTATGCAAAATCGAGCAAGTGTAAGCTTGCACAAGATGAGTTAGAATACCTTGGACACATCGTCGACAAGGACGGCATCCGTGTCGACCCTCGAGAGGTCCAAACCATTGTGGACTGGCTACGCCACGAAAATGTTGGGCAGATTGGGTCTTTCCTCGGCCTTGCAAACTAATTTCGACGGTTTATGCAAGGGTATTCGACCCTGGTAGCACCACTAACCAGGCTCACGCGAAAAGACGTGCGTTGGGAATTTACATCTGATTGCGAGAACGCTTTTCTCAAAGTCAAAGAGCTTCTATCCACGGCGCCCAACCTAGCTCTTCCGGATCCATCGCAACCGTGGGAGGTGCAATGTGATGCGTTATTAGTAGGACTCGGAGCCGTCCTCATGTAGAACGGTCATCCAATTGCATATGAGAGCCGGGAGCTCATCCCCGCAGAAACGCGGTACACGACTGGGGATCAAGAGCTCCTTGTGGTAGTACACGCTTTCAAGATGTGGCGTTGCTACCTCAAGGGTGTTGAAGGGGGTGTGACGGTTGTGACCGACCATAATCCATTGGTGTTTTTCCAAACGCAACCGAACCTGTCAAGACGGCAAGCGCGTTAGAGTGAATACCTGAGCCAATTCTCGTTCACATGGGAATACCGGCCTAGACGCATCAATGTGGCCGATCCACTAAGCCGACAGCCTATGGAAAATAAGGTAACCACCGAGATCGGTGGATGTTTTATGGCCATTGCGACAGCTATCGTGCAAACACTAGAACCCCCTGCACCTCTGCGGCAACCACCTCGAGAGATTTTCCACTGTAGCGGTTTTGTAAACAGGATCCGTATGGGATACTATGTGGATTCTTGGTTTCAAGACTCTCGAAATTTGGACAAATACGGATTGGTGGAGGCCGTAAGAATCTTCTTGCACGAAGAACAAGTTGTTGTGCTAAACTCGGGAGACCTTCGAGCGAAGATTATCTCCCAGTTCCACGACTCACCGACCGCAGGTCATGTGTGACCTCGAAAGATTGGACATGCACTCTTGGACCACTATTGGTGGCCAGGATGGAGTGTCGATGCCCGTAAGTATTGCATGACATGTTATCCATGTCTTCAGAATAAGGCTAGTAACAAAAAGCCTGCAGGACTCCTCCAACAGCTTCCCATTCCTAGGACTCCATGGGAGTGCGTCAGCATGGACTTCATTACTGGTCTTCCGGACACGGCCCGTGGCCACGATGCAATACTAGTGGTTGTGGATCTTCTAACGAAGATGACACACTTCATTCCTACAACCACTAACGTGAATGCAGAAGAGATGGCTCGCTTCTTCTTTGAGGGTGCCGTAAAGTACCACGGCTTGCCGTTGCGCATTATCTTCGATCGAGATCAAAAATTTGCTAGTAAGTTCTGGCAAAAGATGCACGAGTACTTCGGTAGTGAGTCGTAAATGTCGACAGCGTTTCACCCTCAAACTGACAGACAAACAGAGCGCATGAACCGCACTCTGGAACAAATGCTCCGCATGTACGTGGACCCTCCCATGAATGATTGGGACGAATTCCTAGCACCGGCAGAGTTTGCGGTGAATAACTCAGTGAACGAGTCCACACAGTTCACACCGTCTGTGTTGAACAATGGTCGGCATCCAATGGTGCCCTCTTCATTGGTGAAGAGTGGGAGTACAGGAGGACAAGTTCCTTCTGCTCAAACCTTTGCCGAGCACATCGACTCCTTGTTCCAGGAGGCGAAGGGTCACCTTCAAGCTACTCGGCAACGACAAAAGGCATATGCTGACAAAAGTCGTCGTGAAGTCTCGTTTGACATTGGTGACAAAGTGTTCCTTACCACTAAGAATCTTCGGCTGAAGTCGCCTGAGGCACGAAAACTTCTACCGAAGTGGATTGAGTCGTTTCCCATCGTTGCATGCATCGGGCTGGTGGCATACCGATTGCTGCTTCCATCGAGTATGAAGATACATCACGTGTTTCATGTGAGTCTGTTGGCTCCATACACGGCAGAGGGAACCGTTCAGCCACCACCGACAGTACTTGTTGATGACAATCAATACGAGGTCCTTCGCCTACTCCAGCACCGAGAGCGTACTCTCCGGTCACAGCTTGTTAGGGAATACCTTGTTCATTGGGTCGGGTGTGGACCTGAACACAACTCATGGGAGCCCGAATCTCGGTTGCCCACAAGGGTGGTCAACGAGTATTGGAGCGAGCTGACAGCTCGCACAGATCGATGCGTGTCAAGGGGCACCACCTAAACGCGGAAAAAGTGAACAACATTCTTAGGACTACATTAATGGACTGCGACCATACGAGGTTAGGGACACCTAACATGGTTGTCACGCGGACACTCCAGCCTAAAGGGGGGAGGCCGCTAGCCGTGTTGACCTACAAGCTACAGCTTAGGTCCAAGTACCATGCATGTGTTCATGTCTAGCTGGTGATTGAAAACATTGATTTTCTTTCACAATGTTGAGGACTCACTAACTAACAATCCTGCTTCTTGTTCATGAGCCGAGACTGTTCATAACAAGTGGGGAGGAATGTAGCGGGAGGGCCGGTTCGGCCCTCCCTCCTCGCTGAAGCGAGGGGTGGTAGCGCACCACCCCTCGCGTCAGAGAAGGCTAGCCGACGGCCAGCACTTCGCTGGCCGCCGGCCAGCTAGCTGCCGGCCGGCTGGACAGCTGACGGCCGTCCGAGTGACCGGCCAGACACCAGCAGGCCAGCCGCCAGCCGCCGATCGCGGCCTAAGCCCGATCGGCGGTTGAGGGCCCGCGAGGGCCTCGAGGGCGAGGCCTCGTGGCCTCGTGCCCTCGCCCCCGCTCGCCCTCCTCGCAAGCGAGCGAGCTAGGATGAGGGAGGGGGACGAGGGACGAGAGACGAGAGAGAACTGGCGCGAAATCGCCAGCGTGTCTCGCACGCGACGATTTCGCTCCAGAACGTCAAAACGTAAATCGAAGTTCGTTTGCGACGAACTTCGACACAAAATAAACGAAATAACTTGTGCGAACACATGAGTTCAAGGTAAAAACCCCCGGTTTGGGTCCCAAAACTAGGGGTAGGGTTAGAAACGGAAATGGGCATTCGGAGACTCGAAGTATTCGAGTCTCCCTGCTCTGGGTCGTTGATGACGATTGCCCCTCAGACCTGCGAAGGGAGTAAACCCCTGACGCTGACTGAGAACGCCATTCTGCGAACTCCGATGATGACTTCAGAGCAGGAGCTGGAGGTTCGACTTATTACAAGGGGGAATCAGACTTATTACCCGAATGGAGGGATATATGGTCATTCAGTTCTTCTCCTAAAACAGTGGTTTACGGTGTTTCCCCCCTCCTACAGATGAGGTTACCTTGTGATTTCTACCTCGAGAGGTGGGAACCACTTACGACCAGTCCCCGGCCAACGAGATGGTCTGCCTCGACTCACCTGGTTCATGGCCGTAGTGCCTCGTGCCCGGTGTACTACTCAAGGTGCCGTGTCGCACAGCCCCAAAACAAGGGCAACGGCTCCCAGGACGAAGCTGTGAACGCGCGATGGCCGACAAAGCGGAGGACGCGGAGGCTGCGGCGCCGGCTGAGGGTCAGCCGGCGCCGTTATCCGCGTCTATTGCCGCGTCTACAGCGGAGCAGCAGCCGGTCGGCGGAGAGTTGGTCTTCTGCGGGTCCACGGACTGGGCAGCGATTGGCAGGAAGGGCGGCGGCGGCGGCGGGAGCGGCAGCGGCAAGGGCAGTCAGAAGCAGGCGGAGGCGGAGGGGGCGCCGCTGGTGCAGCCGCACAGGCTGGCCGGCCTCACAGGAGTCAGCATTGCGTTCGTGGCCGCAGGAAGCGGTGAGGGAGGGTTGGGGAAAAGAAAAAAAGATGTTTGAAACTTTGCGCAGCCGCAACAGTGTCCGGTGAATCCGGCTGTCGGCAGGATTCACCGGCCGACAGCTCGGCACTGCATTCGCCGCGGCAGGAGGCAGCGAGGGGTCAAAGCAGCCTCTCCCTCCCTTTCACCTTCCCCCTCCCTCCCCCTCCCCTCTCCCTCTCTTTCCCCTCCCACTCCCTCCTTCTCCTTCCCCCCTTCCCCCTTTCCCCTCCCCTTTCCCCTCCCCTTCCCCCTTCCTGGGCCTGGCTGGCTGGATGAGATAGGGCGGGACTGCGGTCACATGAGTGGGGTTACTACAGTACGTGTTCTCCACTCCCCGCTTGTTGTG